>VYZP01031470.1:1763-12451 GCA_013400635.1 Hypocryptadius cinnamomeus | reverse complement strand
CAAGGCACTTGAGCTGGCAGAGGGTGATGCTTATTCTGGAGTTACTGCAGCATAAGAAGAAGCTTCGGCATCCGCAGGTGTTGGTACCTGCACTTTTCAACCTTCTGAGCAGGTAAAACAGAGCCTGGACCCCTCTCTGCTGCAGCAGACACCCTAAGCATGGAAATATGGGCTACTGGTTTGCAGTAGCTTTGTTGGCATATCTTGTAGCTTAGCTTGCCTTTTTCAACTGAACTTCTTTTAGGCCAATCAGAGGAGGGGAATAGGAAGTTATGATGCTTTTTTTCCCTCTGAAACAGTAAGATTTTTACCTGATGCATAGCTTCTCTTGTGTGAAAACTTCATTGGGCAGAAGGCTTGGGATTGCCAAGAAGGATGACACCTGTCCTAAAACTGGGATAATTGTCAGGACTCATGTCTTTGGCAGAGCTATTATAATTCTCTACGCTTTGAAATTCCTCCCAATACATTGTGGAACAGTCTTAGTCCAGTGTAACCTAAGGAAATGATTGTTTTTCCTGCCAGCCCTACATCCAGGCACTTAGGATAAATTTATGTAGATTGGGTGTTTGTCTTTCTTTCCTTATGACTTGCTCATACATAGATTAGCAATTATAGTCCAGGTTATACTTAAGTTTTTGGCAGCGCTTTGATAAGCGTCTTTTATTAGACCAGTTGACGCATTTGAAAACAAAAAAAGAAACTTTTGGCAAAGAAACTTTGCCAATGCTTTTGGCAAAGACTTTTTAGAAGCCTCAGTTTAGAATTTATATGGAATTGAAATTGCAGTTTCTTATTTGTGTCTTAATATGCAGTTTGGTTACTTATTTTTCCGTCCCTTTTTTTTCATTAATGTATAGGTGTCTGGAACGCGCGGCATCAAAAGAAGAAAATATGGAATATACAAAGCAGCTGATCCTCAGCTGCCTGCTGAACATCTGTCAGAAATTGTCATCAGATGGTAGCAAGGTCCCAGCAGGTAAAAATCAGCAGACTCATCTCTTGGTAATTTTCTCACCAGTTCAGCATTAAAACAATGGTCTCAGATTGGTTTATTTCCTCAGTTTACACTATTTTGTTGAGGAGAGAGAGATTTCTCTATGAGGATATACAAGTTTGTCTTCCTAATTGTTTTTTGTAGACGCATTCGGTATGGTTTGCACACTGAGAACAGTGCTTGAGTGTACTGTTTACTCCTACATGGCTGACCATTAATGTGTTAAATCAGTGAGTATTTTTACCTGCAGATGTCCTGGACAAAGAAAAATTCAATGTGGAACTGATAGTTCGATGCATCAGGATTTCTAAAATGCCCCAGACACACCACCACGCTCTGCTGCTCCTTGGTGCTGTTGCTGGAATATTTCCTGTAAGTAACACCTGGAATTTATGCTTCGGCTCTTCTCTTTGGTTTCCAAATATTGGGCAGAGTGAAGAAAATACTGATCTCTTCCGCAGGGAAACATTTCCTGAAAAGGAGCCAGAGGCAAAATGGGCAGGTTCCTTGCTCTTTTAGGGCTTTCTATTCCATTTTAGTTGAAAACAAACCTCTGTCTTGGTGCTTTGGTCACCGGCCATTTGTGGCTCGCAGTGGAGTGCAGTAGAAATGGAAGCAGCTTTCTGACACCAGCCCTGCCTGACCTTTCCACTTTGGTCAGAGTTCTTATGCATTGTTTCTTCTTTCTCCTGCTTTTTTATATAAAAAGGGAAAACACCTGGCCTGTTAGCACATGCATTCTTACAAGTTCCTATCTTGTACAACATTGAAAAATGTAATTGTAGTTGATAGTAAAACTGGGTTGTTCTGATTTTAATTGACTCAGAAACTGGCCTTTTCTGGTATGGACTGAAATTTGACTGTACACTGTTCTAAGATTCTTTTGCTTTGAAACCTAAACCAGCAAAATTTATCCAGGTGTATCAAACTCAGTTTGCATCTTTATATTCACTTCAATATTTTCTCCACACATTTGGAAAGGTAGCATGTTTTCCGAAAGACAAAACTGTGATGTTTTTGATAAATTTTTGGAGGATTTTGTAGTTTCATTGTTTGGGGTTTTTGTTTCCATCTTACTGCCATCACCTGCTATAAAACCAGGCATTTATTTTACATTAATATTGGCTCTTAAAAATTTTCAAGGTCAGAATAGAAGGAAACATTTTGTATTCATCTCATCTCACTTTTAAAATCTAAAACACTTCTTCCAGTCACTGAAACCAAATTAAAAATATGCCCATAATTTATTGCTCTAAATCCCGGCAAAATCTAGGAACTAACTTTTGAGCTAGGTGACACCTCTAATCCAGCCTTCTTAAAATTGGTTACTATGATTACAGTCTAGGCCCCCAAAAAGCCAAAAATTGACATGAGCGTGGTTAATTTACACTGTATGATTGTGGATATTGCAGATGTTCTACAGATACAAAAAAATAGTGGGTGGGAAAATCACTGGAATCTGTGCCACAACCACATTTGTGCTTCTGCAGATTTCATCACAGCTGGTTTTACTTGTATTCACCTGGCACTGAGTGGAAGGATACAAGGTGTTTTATCACACTAAACTCTCAATTTCCACTTTTTAATTACTTGCTTAGATGTGTCTCTTGGTTTCTAAATAATGTTTAGAACTCTACCAATCACACACTAAGTAGCATTGAGGGACAATATGCATTTAAAATTTATTTATGGAGATTTTGAAAGATAATCATGATTCTCTTTTGGTTTTTGGGGTTTTTTTAATAGGAATCTAGTTTCATTTGTGGGAATGAGAAATGCCTTAAGGTACAATATGCACAGCAGCATGAACGAATTTAATCTGTTCTTTTCCAGGATAAAGTTCTTCACAACATTATGCCCATTTTTACATTCATGGGAGCACATGTCCTGCGTCTGGATGATACCTACACTTTCCAAGTAATTAACAAGACAGTGCAGATGGTTATTCCTGCTCTTATACAGGTACATTTGTCTACTTAATGGAAAGATTATTAATTAAGTAACTTTGTTTAGAATATTGGCAGTAGAATAAGTTGTCACCTACTCTAGGATTATTGTGATAGACATTAAATTCTATGTAATATAATGTAATTCAGACTCCTCTGTCTCTGACCAAGTTCATCAGACTGCTGCTTCTTTTCAGTCTTTTGAGTTCCTGCACTTTATAAATGGTTTAGCCAAAATTACCACAAATATACATGGAGAGGACCTGAAACATACTTTAAGTTCAAGCTTTTAGTCGTAAAAATAGCAGGCAAGTTCAGCAGAGGAACCATTGGAAGGAAGAATCTGGTAATTAGTCCTATAATATGCCGTGATCATAGGAATGGTAGATGTGGTCTGAAAGAAGCGGAAGTGCTTTTATTCTTCCTGCTGATGCTTGTGGGGCTTTTCTTGATTTTGTCTGGACCTCATAGATAAATGTCTATAAACCAAAACAAAAATAGATGCTTGTTTTTCAAATCAACATTTTCTTCAGTCAGATTTCACTTGTACCTAAGAAATCTTGATTCTGGATCATAATTAGATTTAAACATGAAACATGATGTGTAATATCATGTAAAAATGAATTGAGGAAAAAACTCTTTTCAATAATGGGCTGACGATTTCCCAGACTATATTTAATTATATGTGTACACATTTTTCATCCTCTTACAGTTCTCTGTTATATAAAAAGAGAGAGAAATTGATTTCTTTAATTTTTTTCTTTAAAACCTTTCCTAGCAGCCCACACAAGTCTCTGTGACAAATTATTTGTGGCACATGATTATTACATGTGGGAAGAGACTAATGTTACTTGAGACCATGTAGCCCATGTATATTACTTTTCCTAGGCCCTTGATCTAAGACCCTAACTCAGGCAAAGTTTTCTGAAGGATGTGGCTTTGCTTTCTCTTTAAAATGTCTTGTTTGTTTCAGCTGATGCCAAGTAGAGCTTTTCTCTTTTTTTGTCTTTTTTTTTTTTTTCCTTTTTTAAAATTCTATTTGAAGCATCTTCCTTTAACAGTGCAAAGGAACTGTATGACTACAAACTTTACTTGGGAACACTTAACGTTTTCCTTGAGGTTATGCATTTGGCAATGCTGTCGTCTGGCACTTAGTGGTTTCTCTTATTTTCTGAAGTTGCAAGAAAGGCCTTGTACCCACCTGCAGTAACCTGAACCGCTGTGTTTGTGCACAGGCTGAAGACAGTGACTTGTCAGAGTCCTCGGGAGGCGTGGAGGAGGTGGTGGTCAAGATCATTCGTGTGTTTGTGGATGCCCTGCCCCACGTGCCGGAGCACCGGCGCCTGCCCATCCTGTCCCAGCTGATCACTACGGTGGGAGGAGACAAATTCCTCTGGGTTCTCCTGGTGCTGCTTTTTGAGCAGTATGTGACCAAAACTGTGACAGCAACACCAAGCACAGACAAGGTTAGCAGGCTGAGGGGTCAGTTTTTTCCTTGAGAGCCTGGTCTCTTTTCTTCGTGGTCTTGCCTTTACGAAGGTTCTCAATAAGCCCCAGGTTGTGCTGGAAAAGGTAGTGAGCTCTGGATTTGTTCTACAGCAGAGCCTGATGGTGATGTTGGCTATGAATTGTACTGTACATTCAATAGTGTAATGTCCTGGGGCCTGAACAATAGACCAGGTCATATTGTACAGCAATCCTTGATCTGAAGAGCTGATAGTCTAATTGTGTAGTGCTTCAATAGTAATGAAGTTGGGGTTTTTTTCTTCAATTGTGTTTGTGAAACATGATACTGGTCCTTCTCCACAGACCAAGATGAAAACCCTATTAAGTTTTTGTGTAGGCAGGCCCTGAGATATTAGGTGAAAGCATAGTTTATGAGGGAAACAGAAAGAATTATTAAAGGAACATTGCTGAGAAGATAGTCTTTGCTGCAGCAGTTTATTCTCACTCTTTACCCTCTGGAGCTATGTTCTCTCCAAGGTCTTGCTGCTTTTACCACTGGTGTTAATCCTGGAAGTGTCCAGCTCAGCGTGGCATTTTCACAAGCTCACTGAGGTGTTTTCAAGTATTTTTATTAGTATTGATAGAAATATTCTTTCTTAATCCTTGAAATATTTCTTCTTCTTTTCTGAACCATTAACAGGATGCTGTTCTGGAAGCAGACACCGAATTTTGGATTTCCATCTGCTGCGAATTTAATGTACGTTCTCAGTTCCAGAGCGTGATGAAAATAATCCAATATCTGACAGAGCTGCCAGAGAATAAAGAAGGTAACCACCAAACAGAGACAGCAAATGCATGTAAACCTTCCTAATAAAAGAGACAAGGGGTTGTGGTTTTAAACTAAAAGGGGATAGATTCAGACTAGATATAAGGAAGAAACTTTTTACTCTGAGAGTTGTGAAGCACTGGAACAAGAGTCTCAGGGAGGTGGCATGTACCCCATCCCCATCAGTGTTCAAGGCCAGGCTGGATGGGGCTTTGGACAACTGTAATTTTACTTTGCTTCTGTGATCAGAAATGAAATGTTTATCTTTTTTTCTTGGATGCAAATTTGTTTTGTCAATGTCTTCAACAGATGATCCTGGGACAAAAAAGTTAAGAACGTGTAAGACAAAGCCGAAAAATCAGGATGGGCAGCTCTTTAATGTGGAGTCTCACTCCGACAAACAACTCCGGCATTTCAAATTCTTGTCAGTCTCCTTCATGTCACAACTTCTGTCCTCTCAGAGTTTTGTGAAAAAGGTAATAATGGGCAGTTTGGTTCTAGACTGATCACAGTAAGTGATTGTGCCATGTTGTAATAGCTGAGGTGTAATTTACTTTTTAGTATGACTTTATATTCAAAGAGGGGGGCACTGTCCAGTGTATCATACTGGCACCTTTATTAGCACAGTTTTGAAACCTCTCAGTAATGTTATTTATTTTTAATAAGGCTTTTCCAGACAGTCTTCATTTATGTGACTGATGCATAGGTAACCAAGTGAAATTCTGGTCCCCGTGTATTCCCACGGGCTTTATGGAGCTTGGGATTTTACTCACAGCCTGTGTAACTCCAAATTCCACATGGGATTCATGCTGCTAATTGAAAAGACAAAATGTTATGAATTTCAGGCTCTTACTCTAGCAGGTAGTCCCAGTTTTTCAGCTGAAAATCATCCACCAGCATGAAATGCATTTGCTAATGTTCAGGGTTCTCAGATTTCTTTCTAAAATGATGTAGGGACTCATAATTACCATGTTAGTGGACATTTGATTCAAAAAAACCAAATTTGTGTATTCTGGCATTTTAGTTTAGTGAGGGGAGGTAAGTTTCATATTTTCATTCTTGCTTTTTAAACCAGATAGTTGAATATGGAGAACCAGAAGAGCTGCAGGAGTTGGAACAGAGGTATGCTTTAAATATGCCCTACTCCTATTTTTAGCTTTTACTGCAACCCAGGAATATCTTTAAGTGTAATGCCATTAGAATATCTTTCACTCTAATCATACTTTTTACATGTCCTCTGCAACAAGCAGTATTTATAATGTGCAAGTTACTTAGTTTTGGTTTGGTTTTTTCTTTAAATAGAATGTGGAGCTTTTTATTTCTGAAAGATTGCTCTACCCAATATTCACTCTTTTTCTGTATTTTTGATAGAGGTTATTTACATGCTTGGCCATAACAGTCATGCTATTCAAGTCTGAATCATTAAAGGAATTGCAATATATATATTTAGCAAAATATATTGGTTCATTGGTAGGAAAAAAAAAAAAAAAAAGGATCATTGTTCACAGGGGCCTCTGTATTGGTGCAAGTACCAGTAATCAAAGATCACAGTTGTAGCCATTGTGCTGTAAAAGCCAGTGATACGAAATTGAGGGTTTCTTTTGCAGAGGCCTAGCTTATGTTTGTTCCAAGAGAAAAAAGGGTGTAAGATTTATTTTAAATGCTGTGTTCCATGAATGCTCATTTTTAAATTTTTCTGTTTCGTTTCCTTGTATTTTTGTTGTCTTGTGAAATTTTATGCTTTCCAGTAATAACAATGGACTTCTTTAGTCTCCTTGTTACTTGCTAAAAGTTACTTCCTTTCTGTCTAGGCTGTTAGAAGAAGTTCTTCACTACATAAACACTGTGGCATCTTCAGTGGAAGGAAATGTGGACAAGCCAACGGCCAAATTTTGGAGGGTTCTGCTTAGCAAGTGCTATGATATGCTGGATAAAGTATGTCTCACTAGCCCCCATGTTAGCACTGGGACATTGCTGCTTTTGCTTGTTAAAATGATTATAAACTTTGTGGGGTTTCTTGTTGCATTAGTACTATGTACCGTTGGATGGTCTGCAGCCTGGTACATCAATGTTTAAACTCAGCTAACAACTTCAATAACTACAGCTAACAGCTTCTTAGGACAAGCAGAACAAAAATCAGAAACGCTTGTTTCCTTTAGTTTCATATTCTACTGGCTGTAAGCAGTCATTTCACTATGTCTGGTGGAGAAAAATGGCTCTTGGCAGCATTTCTCACTGTTAACTCATAAAATGACTTAGCTAATGCTGTTGCATATTTCTACATGAAATTAAATCCTTACACTTTTAATCTTACTAATTTTTCTGATTAGAAATATATTTGTAGAATTTGAGTGGCTATCTTGTTGCATAAGTGAGAGCGTAGATCTTTTACAGCTTGGAATTTTTTTTTAACGTGTAAAGCATATTCCAGTTTTCATTATGTACATGCAGAGGGCATTGGCAGAATTATCTTGGGTAAAGAGGAATAGCTCATGAGAGCAGACAAAAGGACTTGCTGAGGAAATCTCAGAGCTAGTGGATAATGGCTGCTTAGCAGCCAGTGAACACAGACTAGCTGGACCCTGCTTTGTTGTTTTGCATGCCTCAGATACAGCATTGCTGGTTTGTCCTCTCTTCTTTGATCCTGAAACCCATGAGGGAAGTTGAAGAGAGTCTTATCAGGAGGCTGGCATGTCACAGTGCATGCAAAAGCATTTATGGTGTTGTTTTGTTTGTTTTCTCGTAGGTCAATGCCTTACTGCCAACAGAAACCTTCATCCCTGTAATTGGGGGACTGATGAGGAATCAGCTGCCATCGGTGAGGCGCAAGGCCATGGACCTCCTGAACAACAAGGTGCAGCAGCGCACCAAGTGGCAGAAGAGCCAGGTGAGGCAGAGGGGTTAAACCCAGCTCCTTTAGCAAAAGTAAGGGGAGGGTTTCTCCAGAGGGAGATTGATGTGCAAGTGCTTGACCCCATGTGAAGATGGCAAGTACCAGTGCCAAGCCTGGTGAGGGCTCTTGAGCAATGACAGAAAGGCTGCCTGCCCACAGCTACCTTGCAGGTCCTGACTCAATGTCTGATGTGTATGTTCTCCTGTCCTCTCAGATCCTGCAGCTCTTAGAGCTGGTTCCTGAGCTCATTGCCATTGTCAAGTGCAGAAGAAAGGAGGAAGAGGAGGAGCAAGCCATCAACAGGCAGACTGCTTTGTTCAGCCTCAAGCTGCTCTGCAAAGGTTTTGGCACAGAAAATCCAGCGCCATTTGTGCCTGTTCTGAAAATGGCCATTGATCTCATTTCTTCAGAGAAGGAGGAAAAAAATGTGATGGGAAGTGCTTTGCTCTGTATAGCTGAGGTCACCTGTACACTGAAAGCCCAAGCAATACCTCAGCTTCCAAGGTACTGTTGGGTTCTTCTTAAGAGAACCAATTGCAGCAGGAATTAGTTACACCAAAATGCATTACTGAAGGAATGCTGATAAAGACAGTCTGCCTCTGTATGTGTTTTGTGCAGACAAGATTAAAAGTATTTCAAGTGCTTGAAGGTGCTTTGTGGTCATAGAACTAAGAAACTAGTGGAGAACATTGCAAGACTTTTATAATGCACAGTGGAGTTCCTTATGGAGTCTGCTGCTGTCACTTGAGAGGCAACCTTTATGGCTTTAGAAAAACCAGACCATAGTCTGTATTTTTTCCGTAGAACAGATTGCATTTAAAAACATGAGAACAGGTACAGTTAAAAACCCTTCATGCTACATTATTTTTTTCTCCCTATCCAAGAAGAATCCAAGTATCTTGTTCCTTGTAAGACTGTTTCATTTCTTTACAAATACAAGTCTCTTGTTGTCATTAAATCTTTAAACTAAAGGGCTTTGAGTAACCTGATAGAGTGAAAGGTGTTGATCTAGATGATGTTTAAAGATTTCTTCTGACCAAACCATTCTGTGATTCTAAATCTAATATCCTTCATTAGCTTCAAAATAAAATATGGCAGTGAGCCCAGAATACTGAGCTTTCTCAAATGTGCATGTTAAAATTCTTGTGAAAATTGTCCCTGCAGGCTTAACAGATGGATTTATCTGATTGGAAACGTACCTCCAAATGGTCGGTTATTTCACCTTTCTGTTTATGTTTGGTTATTCACAGGCTGATGCCAGCTCTCTTGAAGGCTTTAAAAAGTAAGAAGGAGCTGGTCTCCAATGAGATTTACCTGCTGAGTGCCATCACTGCTCTGCTAAAGGTTGCAGAAACACTTCCACACTTCCTTAGTCCTTACCTTTTGGAGTGCTTGTTGCAGGTGAGCTCTGTGACCCCTACAGGTGTGTAAAGGGGGGACAGGACCTGCCCAGATCCCAGAAGAACCTGTAGAGATGACTTTTTTTTCTCTGATACTGAAGTAGGAGTGTGTGCCAACTGTGTGAAAGCTCATAACATACTACTCTTCTACTCACTTTCTTATGCAGGTAACGCAGATACAGAATCTAAGAGCATCTCCTTCTTCTCCCTCAGATAGGTTGTATTTTGCCTCATTGAAAAGGGAGATGAATCACAAAAGATCATTCTGTAATATTCAGTCTCCTCAAACGTGTATCTGACACTCTTGTTGGAGTCATTCTAACCCTCTGCTGCTGACATGGACACTTTTCAGTGTTTGTCTTCTGACGACAGTGAGGCTTTGTACACAGACAGTTTAATGTGAGGTGTTCCAGGTGGTGCAAACAGCAAAATTCCTGTCTGACATTTGAAGCAGAAAACTACTATAAAATAAGTTCTTAAGCTACTGAGTAGGCCTAACTCTTGTTGGAATTCCTCACAGGTTGTCCGCTTGGAAAAGATCGTGGCCGAGTTCGGTCCTACTTCCCAGATCAGTGTCCGTGTAGCAGCGCTGAAAACCATCCTAGCGACGAGGCTGGCTCCCCGGATACTCCTGCCTGCCGTTACCAAGTGTTACAGTGAAGTGCTGCATACCCGCAAGGTAAGGGCTTTTTTCATCCTTCAGTCCTGTGATAAAGAAGGAGAAGAAACAAAGAAACAAGCAGGCCAAAATTTGGTTCAGCTGTGTCCCCTCCCAGTGCTTTGGCCACCACCAGCCTGCTCGCTGTGGCTGGAGAGTGAGAGACAAAGGAAGTCTCACAAGCACTGTTCAGCAATAGCTAAAACACTGCTGTGTAAGCAGCATTGTTTTGGTCACAGATCTAAAGCACAGCACCATGTGACCTGCTCTGAAGAGAATCAACTCCATCCCAGCCAAATCTGCCATAGTCTTTATATTATGATCTCTGGGGTTTTCTGTACTGCTGCAGTGATTCAGGAAAGGTATATCTGGATGAGATCCAGCAATTTAATGTCCTTTGCGTGTTAGATGATGAATGCTTGGGAGATCATCCCATTCATAAAGGACTTCATTTATGTGCTAGGAACATGGGTGAGTCAGAATTTTCTCCAGTATGGCAGAGGGTAGACAAAATGCTTTTCA
>VYZP01031469.1:10298-30727 GCA_013400635.1 Hypocryptadius cinnamomeus | reverse complement strand
CTCCTCCTCCTCCTCCTCCTCCTCCTGCCGCCGCTGCCCTGCCCGCCCCGCGCGGATCCCGGGGGCGGTGCCGCTGGACACACCCCGGACCCGCCCCGCCCGCGGCCGCGCCCCCGCGATGCGGAGAGTGCAGGATGGAGCTCCCGCACGGAGCCGGGACCCCGCGGTGCGGAGGGTGCGGGATGGAGCTCCCGCACGGAGCCGGGACCCCGCGGTGCGGAGGGTGCGGGATGGAGCTCCCGCACGGAGCCGGGACCCGCGGTGCGGAGGGTGCGGGATGGAGCTCCCGCACGGAGCCGGGACCCAGCGGTCCCCGGCTGATCCCGAGGATGCTCCCGCAGCGCTCGGGCTCGGGACCCCGCGGTCCTCGGCTGATACCGGGGATGCTCCCGCAGCGCTCCGGTGTGAGTGGACGGCTGGAGCAGGTCTGCGCGGCCGGGGTTCCTCTCCCGCGGCAAATCGCATGGTCTGGGCTAGTTTGGTTTTGGGTGGGTGCCTGCCCCCGTCTATCAGGGATCGGACGCTGTTCACGAAGCTGTTTTACCCTCCGCGGAGGAATTTTGCCCTCCACAAACTTCTGTCTTGTACGTGCTGCCCAAACACTGCGCTCTGCCGAGTGCTGTCTCGGCTTAAAATCCCTCCTGAACATCCACACAGGGAACTCGCACGGGATCACAGGATTATGGCATGGCTTGGGTCGGAAGGGACCTCAGATCTCACCGCATCCCAACGCTCACGCCATGGGCAGGGACACTTTCCAGCAGACCAGGAGGTGATGTCCGTTCTTCCACCTCCCTCCCTCCTCAGGTAGGGTGTCATCCTGCCCAAAACTGGAAGGGAGTCAAAGCAAGAATGAAAGATGCGGCGAGATTTCGGAAGCAGCCCAAAGTAGAGGGTAGGAAGATTTCACGTCAGACCACTACATACTTTTTTAAAATTTTCATCTCTTTTCCCTACCTGGGTATATAGAGCCACGAGAGTAAAAAAGTACTAATTTCCTATTGGGTGTCAAAAATATCTCCAGATATTTTATATCTGTAACTTGCATCCCGTCTACATGCCTTCATGGTGAAAGACCACGTATAAATATTATATTAAGCTTTAATGCACTTGCCGAGAGAGAAGGATGAACTGAACAGCACTAGGCTGTTGAGAAGCATTTCTGCAGATACAACCTGAAAGTCCGGGCTGCTTGCATGACAACGAGAAGAGACATCGTGAAATTAGGAGTGGAAACGACCCGTTAAGTCGTCTGATCTCTTGGTTACTTTGGCTGGCACCTCGCAGTAGTTACAGCATTTCATTTTGCGAGCCCTTTGTCTGCCATTAAATGCCTGCCAGTGACAGGGTGACAGCCCTTGCCTAAAGCTCTGGTTTTACATCTGAGCTAGCAATTAATCACATTTTTCTTTGACACTGGAAGTGTTTTGGTTTCAGCACCTTACATTGTCAGCAAAGATTTGAAAGGACGAGGCTTTTTTGCGCTAGTTAAACTACAAAATTAACAGAAATGACGCACCTTGATAAAGAGCATTTGACACCCATAAGCCCATAGTTTTTTCTGCTGGCACACAGCTCAGTGGTGCCCCACACCAGGTCTGCACTTCACCCATCACAGCAGGGCAAGCTTCCTGATGGCACTCAGGGCGCTGCAGAGTTACTCAGCAGGCTAGGACAGATAAAGAAAAACCAATCTCCCAACATTTATTTAGCCCACAGCAGCAGAAAATATGTGTTATCATGAGCTGTAGTCCAGTGTAATGCTCTGGACATGTGGGGGCTTGGTAGCACCCACCAAAACTTTTTCCTGTCCTCACTGTAAGGTGCTCTAGCACAACTCACCTGGCAGCACTCAGGTGTGCTGCAGCCACGCCTTCATTAAACTGCACAGGTATCCCTGCGATTGCATCACCACCTCTACTTGGATTTTATACACCAGCCAGTGATCTCCCTGAAGAACCACTGCCTGGAGAGAAAATATTTCTTTCTCCCCAAGGGTTGCTTTGCTGTCAATAAAGAGATAGTGGAAATTTAGGGAGCCTTAACAAAGCTTCTGATATTAACGCATCGTTTCCCTACAACGGTACTAATTTTACTGCTTATCTCTGCTTTACAACCAAGAGTCCAGCTGTCACAATTACAAGGCAAGCTGCACTGTAGCTGCTGTGGCAGCCCAGCATGCCTGCACCCCCAAGTGGCAGTCTTGCCCGTGATTTTTTTTTTTTAATGTTATTTTTCTTGAGGGAATAATCCCGTAATGCAGCCCCTTTATTTCCCCAATTAGGATAAATCTGAAGGGACTAACTACAGTCGGTACCGGGAGGCCTTTTTCCACTGAGAGCCTGTGACTAGCAGCTGATTAAAATGACACAGGAATAGCTTATTCAAAGCCAGGCATTGTTAATTCAGCCAAAAGGGAAGAAACAAAAAAAGGCTTTTCTGCCTGGTCCTTACCTAAAGTGCAGTGCCTTTTTGTTTTCAGGTTCTCAATAAGTTTTATTAAATAAAACCTATCTTCCCAGCTCAGAGTAATCAGACTTTTTTGATGCTCCTCTCTGCTGGGCTGCTCTTCCTGTGCTGCTTCCTCCTGTTTGCTCCTGGTGTTTTGGGGATGACCCAGGATTGTGGGATGCTGCAGTCAATCCCTTCATCTAGCACCTTTCTTCTACCCCAATTTCTCCCCTTAGCACAGGGCAACACGACTCCAGCTCAGCGCTGTGAAGTTGGCTCCCAGGTGCAGACTGTTCCTTCCAACCCAAAGGCAGCAATCACCTGCATCTTGGTGTTCTTAAAATGAATTTTCTGGAGCCAGGCTGTGCTATTTACTGCTCCAGCCTGGGTTTTACCCAAGAGCTCCTCTGCTGCTGTGCTGTGGGCTCACACTGTTGTCATTGGGGTTGCTGTGGTTGCAGCGTCTTGTAGCACTCCCCTCCTACAGTGACCTGTCCCTGACCTCACCTTCTGGATGAAGATTCTAACCTGGTGTCCTTCAGTGTCCTGCAAGGCTCAGAAATTATTCATTTTTTACCATTTAATGTTTTTCTTGAAGCAGCTGCCTCCTGCTGTTGACAGCAGGAAAACCTGCCTTACGACTCTATAAGTACTATAGGAATGCAAATATCAATTTTATGTGGGAAACCCTAGGACCTTCAGGCCATCCCAAAGGTTCTCTTTTCCTTTTTTGGGTTACAAACTTGCAAATCCTGACTGTCATCCCAGTGGTGAAGGCACTTTGCAGGCAGGATGGGACTGGGATGTCACAAACCATTGCAGCTCAAGCTGATGTTCTAACTTTTATATCAACATTAATATAAATACAAAATATATAAAATAACATTTTTATGTTTGTGTTTTGGTATTTACCCCTAAGGCAACACTCTTCCTCCTGTCATGTGGATTCATTATATGCTTTGTGGTTTGGAATTTAAGAGAGAAATGGGCTCAAGAACAGCCAGATATTAATCCCTAATATTTCTGTCTTCCTTTTTCTGCCACCCATAGAACTCAAAGACTATTTTTCACTTTCCAGACTGTTCCTACACTTCAGGATAATTCCTGCTTAATTTTACTTAGCTGCACTCTAATACTCAAATACATATTTTATTTGTTTACCAATCACTCAGGATCAGGTTTGCATCCAATTTTTTCTTATGTTCTTCCATCTAAATGATCAGCTCTGTTTGTCAGAATTTTCTGCCTAACAGGATTGCCAGACAGGGACATTGGAGACTGCCTAGATCTGCAACATCCTTCCCTTAGGCTAAAGATTCCTGTAGACCTTCTGGAGGAGAGGAGGTAGAGTGGAGAGACAAATCAACTGCTGCCTTTCAAAGGGGAAAAAACCCAAAAACTCACTGGGAAAGAGTTAATCCATGTCTGGTAATGTCCTCACTGTTTTCCTCCATCTTACTTTAATTAGTAGCTTAAGTTTCCTGCATTATTTCCTGTCTTGCCTCAAATGCTCCAATTAACCCTTTGAAGTCCTGCAGTACGTTAACCAGGAAAAAAATTAAAATTATAGCCTGTAGAAATGTAGGCAGCCACACCATCCTTAGATAAAGAACCATTAGTAAAGGAACAGTGACAGCAAGTCTGAATGTATAACATGAAGATGATTTTGGCATAAGAGAAGAATAATGGCTAGTGTGTTTAGGAGTGACATCAGGTCTAACATTTGTTGCACAAAAGGTGAACCAAGTTACTCCCACCTGTGCTGTAGAAGTTGGAGAGCAAGACCTGATCCTTCCCGTGTGCCAACCTCTTGCCAGTTTTACATGTCATCCAGACAACATGAGTGTAACCTGCCAATTACCCTGTAACACCTTTAGGGTATCTTGGATACCGGCTTTGTGGAGGAGATTAGTTTTATCACCAGCTCCCATCACAGCACTGCCGGATCAGAACCTCCTTAGAGCCAGAGATCAGGACAGTCTCAGACTGCACAGGCACAGATTATATTATCACCTCTGTTATAATTAGGGCTATAAAAAGCCTCTGCTGCACGCAGCAGAACTTTCCTTTTATTTTATTTCTTTTTTCCCCCTAATAATATGTACTTTGTTCTTCGGGGATTTGTCAGACGCCATTCAGCGTAACCGGCTGCTCTGATTCTGCAAGTCATCTGTGTGTGCTTCACTCAAGAAAAAAAAGGAGATAATACATTTGTCTGTCACCACCACAGCAACACCGCCAGAATTATTCCTGGGGTTGACACTGCCTCTAAAAAAAGGGAGCAGTTGGTTCTTTTATCTCTTCCCAAGCACAGCCTGATCCCCCACTTCTTGAACATGTGAGGTTTCCCATTAAGTCAACATAGGTTTTGTGGAAGATTCTGCTTCCCTCAAACATTTCTGGTTCAAAAGCATTGTCATGTAATCCTCCATCACAGGAAAGGGGGAGAAGTAGCTGTGCAACACAGGGAAACAGTCAAACTCCATTAAAAAAAAAAAAAAAAAAAAAAAACTTCATTCAGTCTTTTGCAGTACAGAGCTTTTTTTGTTTTTATTTTTCTTTTTTACTATTTATAGGAAGGAACTAACAAAGTCAGTATCATAGTTGGGTTTTTTTACTTTTATTTTTAGAAATAAGCTTTTACTGTCTACAGAGGATAGTATTAAAGAATCCTGTGTAAATGCCTGAGTGTGTTTTAAAATGAATCTTTTTCCTCCCAAAATGCAAATATGTGAAGAGCACAAGAACAAAGGAGAGGAGAGGAGTGTGCAGGCTAAGGTGTGAGCACAACCCCTGGCATGAGGCACTCCTGTGTTTCATTCTGTAAAGCCTTCTGCACACCCCTGAAGTTGAGAAACTGATTAATTTCAGTTGGGATGATTCCCTGCCTGCTTGTGAAAGGAATTTGGATTCATGGTGTTTCTTTCAGCAGGACCAAGGTGTGTAGAAGCTGAATGTTGGTGCATGTGTGCCTGCTCAGTGCCTCTGCAGATAACTCAGCACCACTGCTGCGTGGTTCTCCCACTCTCTGCAGACAGCAGAAAGTCCTGAGTTAGAGATTAATGTCACTGCTCTGACTGAGGAGTCACAGCTAAGGTAAAAAACACAAATTTCTGCCCCAATGAAGTGATACTTGCAGCAAGCTGCAGACAGCGAGTTATAGAATCACAGAAGTATGAAATGTGTTGGAATGGACCTTTAATGTCACCCAGTGCCACCCCTGCCACGTCAGGGACACCTTCCACTGCCCCAGGTGCTCCCAGCCCCAGTGTCCAACCTGGCCTTGGGCACTGCCAGGGATCCAGGGGCAGCCCCAGCTGCTCTGGGCACCCTGTGCCAGGGCCTGCCCACCCTGCCAGGGAACAATTCCTCATTCCCAAGATCCCATCTAACCCAGCCCTCTGGCAGTTTGAGAATTTCTTCTGACATGGGAGCAGATTTCTGCCCAGGACCCTGCCCCAGCTGGTGGTGATGCTGTGGGGGATGCTGTGAGATGGCTGTTCCCAGGAAAACTCAGAGGATACCTGCATTTCTGAGAGGCTGTTGGGCACCCAGAGCACCCATCCAAGGGGTGCTGCTTCACCCCTCTCTTTGCTGTCTATATATTCTTTAAAATGCCATCCCACTCCACAGTGCCAAGGACTCTGACTAGCACCTCAGATATCACATTCCCATGCCCTTGGTGGCCTGTACACCTCTTCCAGCTGCAAATATGTGTACTTAAAGGAAATCAGTCACTGGAAGAGAGATTATCTGACTGAACAGCCCTCAGTTCCTTGCAAAGCCAAGTTAATACACACTTTTCTTTTTCTCAAGTTTGTGTCTTTCCACTGGTCCACGATCCCTAATATTCCACTTGCACAGTGCTTGCTTAAGAGAGAAATGGGCTTGTACAACTCGTTCTGTCCCCCTCACTGGATTGTTTCTGCTCCTTTTTACAAGAAAGCCAAATCACCATAATTAATGGGAGTTTTGGGTCATTTACACCCTTCTACCCAACTGCTTAGGGAAAGGAGACCAACAGCTCTTTGAGATCTCCAGCAAAGGTGGCCTTGCCTCTCACGCCTCAGTATCAGGAATATTTGCACCCTGAATCCTTGAAGGAACATCTCTGAAGTGCAGCCCAGTGATCCAGGTGCACTGAAAGGTTCCCTGAAGGTGGAAGGATTCCCTCTCATGCAGTACATATTGCAGCCTCAGAAATTCCCTGGTTTGGCCAACACCCAACTGAATTAAGCTGAATTTCTATAAACCCCACAAGGGCTGTGCTAGAAGCTGCTAAAATTCCAAGCACAGCTCTTCAGGGGCTACGTTAAATTTGTAACAACCAAGGTGCTGTTTGGGTTTTAGTGCTGAAGTTGCTGTTTTGCAAAGTTAAATGTGTTGTGCCAAGGTCTTTATCCTACTGTTATTTATACTGGGTTTTCAGGGAGAACACCATGAATGAACCTGGTGAAAGAGTTCATTTCAGACACCTACAAAACATATTTTCACGTTACCAAGAATATGCTTCAACCACTTAAACTCTAAGGAGTTTTTACAGTGTCTGAGGTTGTGTGCTTTTGCTGATCTTTGCAATAAATAATAGCAGTTTTTTTGTTTTGTTTGGGTTTTTTGTGTGTGTGTGTGTTAATTTATTTTACTCTGAGGGAGAAAATAAGATTTGAAATATAATTTTAGGAATGACTTTGTCTTACTTTCAGAGCTCATATTGTACCATTACTTTTAGCAGCTCATTCATACAGAATTTCAGAATACAGGGGAGGAACCATTAAATCACTATAAAGTATTTAAGGGAGGTGCCACCTGCATTTCAGGCATTTAACTGCAGACTTTGCCAAAGATCTTGTTGTTTCCAAATCAGAGAATATTATTAGAGCCAAGAGACTTTTGGCTCTTAGTCTCTTTTGGTGGGATGCATTTCAAATCAACATCACATACACACAAAAGATTTCAATTATTACTCCTGTATCAATCAAGACAACTAACCAACATGGTTTCTTCAATCTTCTGATATCTGGCAGTCCAGTGTGACAGTTTGTAGATAATTCATGTCAGAATTTGACAATGTGAGAGATTTTAGGAATAATTTTATGCCACTGCAGTGAGCTGACAGAGCCATCCTGCCTCAAAGTATGACAAAAAATGTTTGCCGTAGAAAGTTTTTCTTAAGTGTTCTTTGGTTGCTTTGAGGTTTTTTAATTGGTTGGTTGGTTTTATTGTTCTTGTTGTTACCTTCTTCAGATTAAGAGCTAAAAATCTGTGTTAGGAATTTATATTCATCACATACCCACAAAAACAAAACAAAAAACAAAACCAAAAAAAAAAAGAAAAAAAAAAAAAGGCTGAGGGGAGGAATGTGCTAGTTCCAGTTACATTTCTGAAAGGTAATATTTTTCATGACTGGCAGAACATTTTTTCCCCAAGATGGAAAAGGGCATTCTCATCTAAAGAAGACACAAGAATCCTCTTTTCTTTTCAGATTGTTAGTGGTACAGCAGCCAGAAAACTTGCTTGACACAAGATGCTGAGATTTCAACCTGCACTCTGACTCAAGCAATACAGCTTCTTCATCTGCCTCTCTGGTATATCAATTAAATATCTTGACTATTTCCTTCCCCTCAGGGGACTCTACTTTTCCAATGAGCGCTCTTGTTCTCATTATAATTTTGAGAAATCTTCACTTTGTCTCATTTGATTTCATCTCAACTGACAACCAGAGAAGATTTTTCAGGCAGCTGCTGAACTGGATGGGGTGCAGCAGCATCAGCCCCTTCCTCAGGGAATTTACAGCTTAAAACTAGAGCCAGAACCACAAAGTGCTGTGGAGGAACAAAGTGAATGGGAAAAAGTACAAGAAAACATGATTTTTTGTGACAAAGTAAGATCTGTGCAGGCAATTCTCTTTGTGTTTTTAATTGTGTAGGATAGGGGTCTGGGGAAATAAAAAATTCCAGGATGACTTGGGTTGTCTGAGTTAAAATTTCCTTCAGCCCTCAGACTGACATTTGTGTTCTCACAGGAGGATTGAGCAGGCCCCAGAGAACCAGCAATGTAATCTCTTTTTTTTTTTTTGGGTTCAAAATCAGGATGTCTCTACCTGGAGGAGGAGGAAGGTGCTGCAGTACTGCTTTAGCAGTCAATTTTAATAGTGCAACAGTAATAACAACAACAACCACCACAAAAATCACTACTAACAAGAATAAAACCAACAAAACATTATTATTATTATTATTATTATTATTCCTGTAATGAAAATAGAGAAACTCAGAGAGCCTACATGTATTTAAGTAAAGGAATGTAGAACAGAAAATGTTTGTGTCATGGGGCACACTGGCATATAATTCAACAGAATTTACAATGCTTTATGACTACATGTCTTTAATAACAGCGTTGAAATACATAAGTACACACATACATGTTTTCCTTTTTTGTTAGGTTTGTGCATTTTTCTGTCCATTTATTGCTTTCACATATCCTGAATTGCTGCCTGATTGGTGGTTCTGTCACATAAAAAACTTCATTGTTTGAAATTGGGAGTTTTGTCTCTTAAGCAAGAACATTTTAAAAAGCCATTTTCATTAGACATTTCTCTCAATCCGAAAAAGCTTCCCATTTAAATATTTTCTTTATGATAAAGGATGTTTCTGTATATGTTTAATTCTTTAATGTACTCAAGAATTATTATTTTCTCAAAGGTATTTTTTTTCTTTCAACTCTTTTAGATCCAGTCAGCTAAATAGCAAAGATTAATTACTGCTATAAAATTCAGTTATAAATTATATATGGATATAATATGGAAGTTTATTACTTGTCAAGGTTTTTTGTGGGGTTTTTTGGTGTGGGTGCTTTTCTAGTTTTCCTTTTTTTTTTTTTTCAAGTAAGCAGTCAAATATTTCAGTATCTTGCAGATTAGGCAAATCTGGTAAATTCATTCACCAGAATTGGAATGGTGTATAAAACCTATTAAGCAGTAAGGATTTGACACTTTGGTAATCAAATTGGCAATGTTGGAGCACTGCAGCTGGAAAACAGCAATATTAGCTCTCAAAATCCTTCTTTTCGTAATGGGAATAGAAGAGGAGAAAAAAAGGCAGCAACTGATAAGAGCCCCCAAAGACACTTTTTGAAACAAAATTTTGATCATTAAGCTTTGAAAAGTTGGTGGCTGAAATTCAGCTTTTCAACCATACATATGCATGCAACTAAGAATGACCCATTTACACACAGATTTTTCTCTGTGCCTAAACAGCTTCTTCAGCACTGACAAGGTTTAAATTCACTTTTGCAGTCCACAGAGTAATACAAGAATATTGTGTCTGAAACACAAAAAACAAACAAAAAACAGACAAAATTTAAAAAAAAAAAAAAAAGAAGAAGAAATTATGGCCTTTGAGCCTGAAGAAAAGTCACATTCCATCAGCTGGAAAGGGAGGAGTTGCACTTCCATGACAAATGTTATTTGTTTACTCACATGTCATTCCTACTTCTGGCAGCTAAAGGCCCTGGAGACAAAACGAGTGCCCCTAGCCCACCCATCCTGTAGGCAGTTTTTATTGTTTCCCTGTTTATGTGATTGTGTCTGGTGATGCTGAGCTGGGGGAGTGTCTGATCCACCTGGAGGCTGAGCTGGCGCACAGAGAGACCTGAGCAGAGTTGGGTGGAGACAAACCCAGTGAGATTCTTCCCACCAGGGCAGGAGCAGCCCCAGGGCCAGCACAGCCTGGGGGGCACCTGGGGGTGCTGCTGGGGACAAGGTGACCATGAGCTGACAGAGGGTCCTGGGGCCAGGAGGGCCAGGGGGACCCTGGGGTGCCCCGAGAGTGGGAGCAGGTCAGGGAGGGGACCCTGCCCCTCTGGCCTGCCCAGCTGAGGCTCCTCTGCAGGGCTGGCTCCAGCCCTGGGCTCCTCAGCACAGGAGACACCAGGAGCTGCTGCAGAGGCTCCAGGGCAGCCCCAGAGAGGATTTGGGCTCTGCAGCATCTCTGGGCCGGGCAGAGCCTGCGGGAGCTGGGCCTGGGCAGGCTGCAGAAGGGAACGCTGAGAGGGGATCCATCCCTGCATCCAAACATCTCCCAGGGCTGCCAGAGCACGGGCCGGGCTCTGCTCGGTGCTGCCGGTGCCAGCAGGAGCAGCAGTGGCCATCAAATCAAGGGCAGCGAGGTGCAGGCCAGCAGGAGGAAGAACTTGTGTCCATGGAGGGGCAGAGCCCTGGAACAGCTGCCCAGGGAGGGCCTGGAGTGTCCCTGTGTGGAGCCATCCCAGCCCCAGCTGGACACCTTCCTGTGCCACTGCCCAGGGCGAGGGACCAGAGCATCTCCAGAGGAACCTTCCAGCCCCAAATATTCTGTGGTTCTGGGATTTGGATCTTATTTGGTTCTCTGTTTATATTGTAAAAAAATGCATGCTATACACCGAGATTCAATGAAACTCATCAGAGAGAGTAAAAATTACACCTGTACCTGATCCATCTTAGAGTCCCAGAGCTGAGCTGCCCCACAGTGAACGGCAAAAAGAAATTTTCTGCATCTGCCTAGTTCACATAATAGTGCAGGTACTTTGATATGAATCATTTATCAATGATGATCTGGATAAAAATTCCTTTCAATTTTTGGGAAAAAATAATCATGTGATTTAACATATTCAGTTTGGATTGCAAACACACAATTTCTTTGTTGAGTTTTAGAGAATCTGGAGTTGAACGGCATCAAGTCCTACCCAGAAGTCATCCAAAGTTTTGCTCTTATTCCTCCAAAATTCTTCAGTCTTTTAAGGTTTTGGGGTGGTTTTGTTTTGGGTTTTTTTGTGGTTTTTTTTGTTGGTTTGTTTTTTTTTATCCATGGGTTTCTGGATTTTTTTCTTTCATTTTTATTTTGGCTTTGTTTTTTGGTTCTTTTTTTTTTCATCAAGATGACTTTTTTGATATTCCCTTGATGCACATATCTTACCCCATTTTCCCATTTGATGTGAGAATTCTGGAAGGCACTACTCCCACAGTAACTTCAGGATTGTTCTTTTCAAGTATTTGAAATAACTTCTAGAGTTTAGATGTTTAGATGTCCTAAAACATTGGGAAGATCAGCTACCAAATAAGATTGTTTTGTCTCTCCATGGACAGGAAAAAAACCTCACAATTTAGACAGCAGGCGCTTGCATTGGTGAGAAAGTGCAGAATAATCAAAGTACAGGGGTGAGGAGGTCTTTCTCAATGGAAAAACAGGAAAATTATATTATAAATAAAATTAAATTAAAAATAAAAGTAAATAGAAATAATAAAACAAATTTAAAAATAATAAAAATAATGAGAAATAAAAATAAAAATAAAAATAAAAATAAAAATAAAAATAAAAATAAAAATAAAATAGAGATGCTTTCATGGGAAGCAGAATGATCAGAGGCTCCTTTTACTAGCAGGGCTACAGAAAATAACCAGAAACATCATCAAAGACTGAGGAATGTAAAGGGAGTACATAAACTCATTTAAAGGAGATTGAAATGTTGTGGTATAGAGCAGAAATAGGATGAATTGTGAGAAGGTGGTGATCTGATGGTACTGCAGTCTGACTTCATAGTGGAGGACAGATATTTTCATGGTTGGAATGTCATGAAGAGATTGCAGCAAATTTTGTCAGAATAAAAAAAAAGTGTTCACAACACATGTAGAAACTAGGCATAATTAGTTCTGTTGCTTACAGAGATTTTTTTTTTTAATTGCTTTTTAATACAGATGCTTTGGAAAGGGAAATGTAACACATTTTGTAAATGGTGTTACTGGCTGTAGGAAAGGCAAAATAAACATTTCGCTCTGCCTTTATCTACAATAATGGAAGAGATGCATCCATGAACAAATGTTAGCATTAATGCTTTGATGAGTTGCAAGAAACACACATTTAGCCAGTAATTTTAAAAACCAAACAGTTACACATAAACTTGATGATATCATCTCTAATAAAAATAATAGAGACTATTTAACAGTACAGACAACCAGCATTTGCTGGCACCCATAATTAGTGTTCTGGCTGAACTTCAAATGCTTTATACATTCAATCTGCAGCCTGTTTTCTTGGTTTATCACCTCTCATTTCCATACACTTAAAAACATTACCCATTGAGCTCATCCTTTTAGGACAATATTTTCACTTCCTATAATTCTGTCTCTTGGAATCATAGACCTACAAGAATTTTGGCTTGGGGAGGGACCTTAAATCTCATTTTGTTCCACCCCAGCCACGTCAGGGACACCTTCCACTGCCCCAGGCTGCTCCCAGCCCCAGTGTCCAACCTGGCCTTGGACAATTCCAGGGATCCAGGGGCAGCCCCAGCTGCTCTGGACATCCTGAGCTGGAGGAAGCTCTGCAGGTGGGGTCTCACCTGAGCAGGGCAGAGGGACAGAATTCCCCCTCCCTCGATGCTTTTTGTTCAGGGTAAAGAAAAATAGGAAGGTTGGAGTATGAATTTCTTGCCTTTCCACAAGGAACTCCTCCTGTAGCTTGTTCCTGTCGTCCCAATGAGATTAATCCACAAAATCAGAAAATCTATAAACAGGAACATGAGGCCATTGTTCCTCAGGAGTTCCTCTTACAATGATCACTGTAACAACAAAAACATCAGTGCAAAGAGCAGTGTGATTTGCAGTGCATTTGTAATGCTTTGCAGTGTTAAATGGCAGCAGTTGGAGTAAACAATCCAAGGTAAGAATTCTCTGTGGCAGCACCCTTTTTGGAGCTGGACTAATTTGTACATTCATGACAACGGTCTTGAAAAAAACCATATTTTAAAACATTCATTATGATGTACAATGGCAATTATTAAATTTGTTTGCTGTCTGAGGAAAGTGTCCTCCCATCTTTGATATCTTTGATAGCCTAATCAATTAAGAAATCGTAGTGGTGTGGGTTTTTTTTCCTAAATTGAAAGGGTGTTTAAAACGTCTATAATAATTTCTTTCCCGACACTGAAATTTAAAAATGCTGTTACATTTGATTGCAAGAAATAGATACTTTTTATTTCAAACTATCAAGCAAACCAAACCTCAAAATAATCAAAATATATTCAAGAAACAAAATGTCAAAACACTTCCTTAAAATCTAAGCACTTACAATTTATTTTTTCATTCAACACAATGGAAGTTAGACAGAACAACGAAGAAGAAAAACCTCATTTTACCTAAGTGATATATGCTATTTTAAAAGCAGAAATGTAAGAAATGCCATGATTAGAGAATATGTATTTACTAACACCTGCAATTTTCCAGCCTTTTATCTCAGCTGTTCTTGCAAAGGCACCTTGATTGATTGATTGATTGATTGATTGATAATTGACTGATAGCCTCCCTTAACATGCCTGTATCTTGTCATCTCTTCATCCACACACAAATGATCCTAACCCATGGTGTTAAAATATGTGTGCTGAGCACTCAATCAAATTCAAACCAAAATTATAAGAAAACAGTGTAGAAAACCATGGTTTGCTTCCACTAGGCAAATTTGAGTATTCTTATGCCATACACACAATATGTAATAACTATTATTAATACTATATGTATTGTAATAATTATATTATAATAAATAATACAAATTAATTATTTAATTTATTAATATTATTTATATGTTATTTTCTTTTTTAATTAATTAATATAAGAGTAGCACATACATCCCTATCTGCTCTAAACCCACATAGCATCGTGAAATCTTTTCCTTTACTTGTTTTAAAACCTGATTTACACTGCAAACCAATGCCTATAGGTTCACAGCTATTCTCATTTATTTTGCGTGGTCAATATCTTCACTTTTCCCCTGAAAACATGATTTACAGAAAATAAATTTACAGCAAAACAAGATTAAGAAACATTGCTTAAAAACCTCCGAATTATTCAGAATAGGGAGGGGCACTGTGTGAAAAACTGAGGAACAGATAAAGCTTTCACCATCAGATATATTCTTCCTGCAACTGTAACTTGTTATGTTCAGTTCTGCTGCATTCCAAGGCATCATCAATTCCCAATCCCTAAACAAGGATTATTTATCCTTTTTTACACTCTGTCTTCAAAAATAATTGTGCAAAAGAGTTCATTCCACAGCAATGTTCAAGGATCTAACAGTGCTCCTTCAGGAATACTTCCAAAATTCAATCAAACCTAATTAATGATGCCACAATATTTTGCTTCTTTAGTCCAGCAGCCATTCTTAAATTTCTTTGCAATGTTTATTTCGAACTACTTGTAATTTTTTAATTTTTTCTTTTTTTTCTTTAATGTACATTGGGTTGATTAACTATGGGCAGCCTACATTGGTTATCTTTAGATTCTCTCTGTTTCTTGCATATGAAAGAGGGTATTCACAATGCCATCTCCTGGAGCAAATGGAGACCTAATTGTTCCCCATTTGTTGTGGTTGCCTTACCTGAGAGTGAAACTACCAGTGAAGAATACAGGTCTTCCCTGTCACAACTAGAAAGCAACACAAACATTTTAAATTTTAAGCTGTATTGTTCCCGTTAAAAAAGTACTAATTGTTAAAAAACCATCATTGCTATATTTTAGCTTTGAAATGTGTGAAAAGTTGTCTGGAATAGGAAGAATATAAGCAGCTGAGAAAAAGCCTGGAAATTATGAGAGATGTCCACATGCTGTGCAAAACTTTTTTTCCCCTGTAGCTAATATTGTGTGTTGGGAATTGTTATACTGAACTGTAACACATTTCCATGGCACCTGAAACACCTCAAGTACTGAGGCACAGAGGTGCCTCTGCTGGAAGCTGCTGCAGGAGGGATAATAGAGGTTTTTCCAGGCTGCAGGACTCTTGGCATGCCTTTGCAGGTGTTCAGGCGCATCTCTGAATTCAAACCAGCAGGAAGGAAAGATAGGTTTTCTCACAATATAACCATTCAACAAAACTTAAATATGTCTTACATGGAAATCATTCAGATAGTGCTAATAAATTAATGTCATGGAGGTGCTTTTTAGGTTACCTAAGTAGGTTTTTATTGGGTATTTGGGGCCTTGGAATTGATTGATTGTTTTTTAAGGCAGAATTTCCACTTCATAGACACGTCAGAGCAGTGAAGGTCTTGGGAACTCAGCTCCCTGTCCCAGACTTTCCCTGTTATGTTTCCAAAGTCCCATCACACAATTTCCTCCACTATTAACTTGATGACAGACCTATTTTTGAGGAAATCATTACATAATTTTCGGCTCTCTTTTAATTCTTTTTTTAAATTATTTTTTTATTTCTGCCTTGCAATATGTTGTAATACATTCCTGGAGATAGTTCCCATCTGATTCACATGTTTTTCTTGTAGCTTTTGATGTCCGGACAGTGCAACCCAAGGTGACACATCCCACTGGACATGTCTGCTCTGTTAACTGCAGAATTACACAATAAAGGTCAAAAACAACAGTGTGTTCTCAAACCACCCTGCTCTGGGCAAAATAAATGGATCCTCTCTGTGGCTATTCTTTTTTATTTTTTTTTTTTAAGTAAATGGGAGTGATATTATTCCTGACCTGACAAACAACTTTGCAGTTGGGAGACTCTCAGAAGTGACATTAAATTAAATGCAGAAATTACCTCCTCACAGATATCTAGTGCAAAAATATTAGGAGGACTGGAACAATACAGAAAGAGGAACAACCTTGTAAATATTGTCAAATACCAAACTGAAACTATTCTCTAGCAAGCCACATTAAAAGGACATATGTTTCTATTCAGTGAGAAATTAAGTAATGTGAGTCCTCAGTCAGTGATTTCTTTCAAATACCGTTAATTTATTAGGTTGAATTTAGGATGAAACTTGAAATACTTTGCTATTTCTAGCACCTAGATGCTACTATTCAGAGTGATGCTTGGAAATATAAATGAAGTTTATTGCTAAAAACTTGTTTGTGCCCTTTAAGAGGCTTTTCTGCATAAAGAAGACAATGGTGACAGCTTCATGTATTAGTTTAAAAGTAATTTTCTCTAGTCAAACATGTTATTTGTTTTATTAATGAATTTTCAGTGAATGACTTCTAAGATTCTCTGCTGTCTTGTCAAACAGCACACACACAGAGTGTGCCAAACACATCTTCAGAAATGTATAAAAAATAATTAAGAATTTTGTGCTATATTTATTGAACATAAGGCAGAGGAGTGTAAAAAGTCTTAGTTAGCTAAATTGTATTCATAATATATTGTAAAGTATAAAAACTATAAAATTTTTCATTACTTTAAAAAAATCAAGGAAGTTATTAAATGGTTTACATAAAAAGTGATTTGAAAAGTGAGTTTCTTCGGTTTCTTTTTTGTTTGTTTTGAATTTTGCTTGTTAGTTTTGGTGGATTTTGTTTGCTTGGGGTCTTTAGGGGTTTGGTGTTTGTTTGTTTGTTTGTTTTTGTTTGTTTGGTTTTTTTTTTTTTTTTTTTGAGCAACCTTCCTCCAAGATTAAAGAATAATAAAGATCAAAAATTTTATACTGAGCTCTGCTGTGGATGGCAGTGCTGGAACTAAAATTGTTTCTGTGTCAGGTGTGGGATGTGTATCTGGGAATGGAACTCAGGCTTTTGCTCAGATCCTGGTATTCACCATGGAAGGGAAGAAAGGACTGTGATAAACAGGCCATTCATCATGACATTATCTACATTAAATTTGGACTTGTAGTTCTTCACTAGGTTCTCTCTCATTCTGAAAGGCTTTTTTTTACTTTTTTTTGCCAGAGTTTTGCTACTTCTGAGACAAATAAATGAACATCGAGAAGATAAAAGATAAAATCTTACATGTTTCTTTAATTTGACCAATTATCCTGAGCTGTGATTATTAAAATTCATCATCAGTCATAAAGTCAAATCACAGAGATTCATAGAAACATCTTATTAGTGTAGATAAGTTACTATCTGCACATTTTTCTTTCAGACATTCTGTAATTATCATTTGTTAATCTATAGGAACACAAATGATGAATTCCAACCTCCAACTTTCCTTTTGTGTTTTTCCTGTTTTTCCTGTTCCTTAAACACTTTTTTTTCTTTTCCTTGGGGAAAAAACACAATGCAAACCAAACCAAACAGAAAACAATTTCACAGATAAAGGACTTTTTTTTTTTCCCCCTGTGGCTTGAAGCAGAGCTTCTTGGACTTGCATAATCTATTAAAATTTACCAAACTGAAATTTAAGTAGTTGAAGAGATATTTTGGGTATGTGCAGTCAGGGATATGGAAGTAGCCCATCCAACTTTGTCCCTTTGTCTTTTAGACACATAATTCTGCAAAGATTTACCATATTTTAGCACAAAAAGCACAGGACACTTCAATATCTGTGGATTTATGTCTGGAGTTGCCCCTTCTCCTTCGTCTTCCCCTTCCATCCTGAGTTGCACATTTTAACATCCCATGCTCCCATGGACCATATAAACCAGTGGGATAGATGGTGTGCAGATTTTTAGTACAGAAATCTGTCTCACACCATTGAATTTCATTAGTTTTATTGCGCCATTTTGGTCCTATTTTGCAGGTTTCCTCTGGATGACAAAGAAATGGATTCCTTGAAGGAAGGTTAAAGCTTTTACCTTGATTTATCTTATACTGGGCCTATGCTTGCCATAAAAGCTTGGAAAGAGAAACATATAAAGGATATTATTTAATCCAAAATGTATATCTGGAAAATGTAAGACTGTCCGTGTCACATGACAGATTCAGCCTTTGTAACCCTGCATCCCCAAAAAGTCTCTAAAAGGACATAAAAACATCTCTTCCCCCAGCTCCCACAACTCAGTAAAGACAGAACCCTAAGTCATTCCAATAAGATGAAAAAAAAATGGATTTGCAGGAGAAATTAAAAGATTATGGAAGCTTTTAATAGCAATTAACTAATGCACCCTGAGAGCCATTGATAAGGAAAAACACAAAAACCAACCAAGTTTTCTTAAACTGATCTGTAGAAAAATTTATCTACTCTTTCCTATTGTTGAATAATTCATTGAGAAACACATATATATCACACATATTTTCTAAAACACAAAAAAAAACCAAAAAAAAAACCCAAAAAAACAAACAAAAAAAACCACCAAAAAAAAAGTTGCATTACCCAAGCCAGAAAACAATTCCCAGGCTTCTAAAAATTCAATGAGCTTAGATAAGGAAATATCTTGTCTTCTCTGATGTCAGTGTCTAATGAGGCATTGCTTTTGCTGCACAGGAAAATACAGACAGCAATTGGTATTTATACACACAGGAAAAGAGACTGATTTCTAGCTGTGGTCCTAGAAATATTGCTAAGCTAACTCTAAAGGAAATAAAATTTGAGGGTGAGGCTCGTTGAAGGATGCACTCTGTACATGAAAGACTTTTTATAAATTAATTTAGTCCCAGGTTAGCTGCAAATGGCTAACATTGTGAATCAAAGATGTTAAATTCTGCTCCTATCTGAGCCTGTGAAAGAGCTGCTCATTAATTTGATAGTTCAAAAGCCAACTTGGCATTGTTCCTGATG
The DNA here is from genome assembly GCA_013400635.1 of Hypocryptadius cinnamomeus. Lineage (NCBI taxonomy): Eukaryota > Metazoa > Chordata > Aves > Passeriformes > Zosteropidae > Hypocryptadius > Hypocryptadius cinnamomeus. Next base: position 11,813 of record VYZP01031469.1, on the reverse strand, counting down.
TCTGGGAGAGTAGCACTGCGTGCAGTAGTGTTTCTAGTGGTAAAACAGAGTGTTTTCTTCCTCCTGTTACCCTGTGGAGGAGGACTTTGGAACAACAGATGCTCCTTGTTCTTTGAGGCTGAAGTAGTCTCCATGGAGCAGTTTTAAAAGTATTTACTGTTTAAGGTGTTTTCTCCATTCCAGTAGTTTAAGAACACTTAATTGAGTCACTGGGATAGACACTATAAAAGACTTATGTCTGTATTTTCAGTGATTTCTACAATAGAAAATAATCTTAGTGACAAAACACTGTTATTACTTACTTTAAATGCTTCACAGAAGCACTGTAAGTTGGTTTTCTGCTTCTTATTGAACAGAGAGAAAATATGCTAGTCTCTTCCAGCTTTAGCTTGCCATTTGTTCCTATTTGTGTGATAATATTGAGATAATTAGAACTAAATTATTGAAGCAAGTTGTTTTTAATTAAAAAAAAAAAGAAAAAACCTCCCTCTTTTTTCCCCCTCAGACAATATTTAGAAATTAAATATCACAGAGCCCTAGGCTCTTGTGTATCACACAGCTTCTGCTATAGATGATTCCTAAGATTTTGTCACCTCAGGTCTTGCAGAAGTTTCCAGCATAGGGGTGTTGCTCTTCAGGCATCCCTGTCCTGCTTTCTGCTTGTAGGAAGAATTTTAATGATGTGGAACAATTTAATTTTCTGGCACGTAACGGTCATTTTATGGCATTTAATGGTGGTACAATTTAAATTTTAATGGCAGGTACAATTGCATTTTTGGCTTTTACACAGCATTTCCCACTCTGCCCCAACCAGGAGGAGGCAGTTCCCAAACTGAAAGCAACACTGCAACCTGCCTGGGTATGTGTTGTACACATCCCAGATAATAATATTGCCATTATTTTGGACTAATGAACACTTCAGAGGGATGAATTTGTTCAAATTCAGTGGCACACAGATGTTCTTACACTGATTCTGGGATCAAGGGGTATCTTCACAGCAAGGGATAGTTTTAAGTGGTAAAAAGCCATAAAGGCTGTAACGTAAGATTTTTTTTGAAGTGGAAAACTGGTGTGGGTCAGATATTTTTCTTATCATCATTATGACTGCAGAAATTGTGAACCCTCCAATATCCAGTGAATGGCTTTGGAGAAAAGTGAGTATATTGTTTAAGGATTTCACTTCCTTTCCATTCCACCCCTTCCTACGCCTGCAGAAATATAGGGTAACCAATAGATGTTAATTACTTTCCCTAGGAAATGTTAATTAGTCAACTGAGTAAGTTAATAGCATGATAAAACACATTTAAAAGAGTAAGAGCTTTTTTTAAAGCAGGTTTTTATCAAAATGCTCTATTGTTGCTTTGACACTCAGAACAGAACCCAAACCCTAAATCATCATTATGGATAAATACAAAGAAAAACAAATACTAGACTACCAAGCTTATGCTAAATTTCTGACCCGATTCCATAAAAATATATGAAATTTCAAAGTTCCCTTCCCTTCCCTTCCCTTCC
>VYZP01031468.1:337-12076 GCA_013400635.1 Hypocryptadius cinnamomeus | reverse complement strand
TTTTTTTGTCCATAGTTGTATTAGGTCACAGCTGACCTTTTTGGTGAAGATATTCTCAAAATAATATATACAATTTTCTTTCTTGACTTTCTTTGTTATTCACTTTTCCTGTCCATTAGCTAGCAGAAAAATATGCACTTTGGTTTGTCTTCCTCTTCCTTTTAATATAGCGATTGAAAGTTCTGAGAATTCCAAATCACCCCTGATCTTCTTCGTGGCACTGTTCATGTTGTTTTTACTTGCTCAGTGTGTCTTTTTATATCCATCCTTAGTGCTCTGATCTAGTTTCTACTCTCTGGTCTCTCTTCTTGGTTTAGATGTAAATGAAGAGTTCACAGTTTAACTAACCTGATCTCCTAGGACATTTTTTATCCTCCTCTGTTGAGACAGGATTGTGCTTCTGCCTTTAGTAGTATTTTCTTGAAGAACTGCCAGGACTCTTAAAAGCCTTTGAAAATACATTGACATTTCCAAAAATGCTATGCAACCCCAAAGATGAATAACATATTTTTCAAGAGATTTTTATGTTTCCATCATAAATGTGACATTAAGCATGGAAAAAAGCTCAGATGACATGGCTTCAGGAAAGGTGAGGCAAATAACCTCCAGCTGGGTGTTCCTATTAAACCCTTCCCAAAACACCTTTACCCAAAGTACCTTTTAGCACACATTCACCAATGAAGCTCTACTCTCAACAGACGTATCTTTAATTAGAAAAAAAAAAAATTAATTTCCTTCCAGGAAGAGAAAGAAAATTAAAGAATAAGAAATATTTATTTTTTAAAGATAAGCTGATAATTCAAAATATTTTACTTTTCCTTAGTCTTTTGTTTGCTTTTTGTTTCTTTGGATTGTTCTGATTGTTTTCTCAATATTATCTACATATTTATACTCTACTGATCATTTTATTAATTATTTTGTGAAAAACTGTATGAAGTTTGGTAAGTTTCCTTTACATCTGACATTTCTTCCATTCTGTAAATGCTATGCTTAAGGAATATATTTGCTGTAAAATGACAGTGGCTCTTCTACTGGTCATTATAATATTGTCACACTGAAAAGATAGTCACACCTTAATTGTGATTTTTTTTTGTGATATACAGTCATAACAAACATGTCAGAGAATAGATTTTAGTGAAACCTATTTGGTATCTTAAGTGGTCACTGCAAAAATTCTTTGTGTTATTATATCTTGCTTCTTCTACAATATTGATTAAAAGGAGATGTTATTTCACCAGACAGGGTAGTCTTTGATTTCAGTCTCTAAACCAATCCATAGCTATCAGTATATCTGATTTATGACTCCTTCCACTCTAGAACATGGTCATTCACATAGGTTACTGAATTTATTTTACAGCACATTTTTAAATCACTGCCACACTCACAGGATGTTCAAGGAATAGGAGGCCAAATGAACAGGGTAGGGCAGAGGCATGAGCAGAAGTAGAGTCTTTTCTCTGTTCTTTCTGTCACCAAAAAATTCCCCTTATAGACTGTAAGCATATGGAACATTCCCTCTGGAAGTACACAGGTGCTGTAGGGTATTACTCAAATGCAACTGAAGTGTTAAAACTCATAAAATTTCCTCATGAACCACTGAGGGATCAAAAGACCCCCCATGGAATTTTTTTTGACTTACAAAAGGGGTGAGGGTGTAAATACTACTGCCCAGGTTTGATACCTGAAGTTAGACTGCCTGAATTCTTGGTCTGAAGGCAAGTTTGCAACCCACCTTCCTCATCTGGAACTCATTTTTCAGGATGCTGGATATTAAGAATGCTTCACAGAAAAGCATCTTTGAAACTAATAAATAATAATAATTCCAGTTATTAAAAAAGAAGAAAAACCAAAAATATTGCAGGGAACATAACAACAGCAAGACTATGAGAACACTAAAAAAGTTATGTTATAAATAGTCTTGAATAGCAAAGTATGAGTGAGGGCTGGGGCTGTGAACACAGCAGGCCTTTGCACAAATTGAAAGAAATTAATAATAATCAATAGGGAAGTGAGAGAAGTGAAGGCAAAGACATAATGAAATGCACAAATAAATTTTAAGCAGTGATGTATTGTGATATTGTGTATTGTGATATGGCTTTAAACTGAAAGGCAGTAGGTTTAGATTAAACCCCATTGTGAGGGTGGTGAGGCACTGGAACAGGCTGCCCAGAGAAGCTGCAGGTGTCCCATCCCTGGGAGTGTTCCAGACCAGGCTGGATGGGGCTCTGAGCCACCCAGTGGAAGGTGCCCCTGTCCATGGCAGGGGGGTTGGAACTGGATGGTCTTTAGGTCTCTTCCAACTTGAACCATTTTATGATTCCATGATGATGCTGACAGATGGAAGAGTGAACTACACTGACTTGAGAGAACAAGACCTGTAGGAACCAGTGGTGATCTGAAATGCATGTTGCTAAAACTTGTTGACCACAAATCATGTCTTTACTTTGTAACACTGGACTTCAGTGTTGCAACTTTCCATCTTTTACGTGGAGAGATAGACAGACACCAAAACTGTTTTTAACCTTTTCATATATTGATATTTTTGGACTGCAAACTGTTCCCCAGTGAAATCAATACCTGGTTCACAAGACTGTCTGGCAGCAGAGCTTCCCATGTGTAGTTGTACTATTTAATTCTGCAGAGTATCCTGCAATAGTTTATTTGAAAGATGTTTTATGTAAATAATTATACAACTGATTTCACAGAGTCACTCTAGCAGCTGGACAGATCTGTGTTCAGAGGCAGGAAACTCCCTGTAGACAGCACATCTCCCAGGCCTAACTGTGGCCGTGTTTGAAGAAAAGTTTCGATGATCTTAGGGGATTTTTATCTGACAGTCAGACTGCAAATGCTGCTGTATAGTATGTAGCTTGAAAATAAAGGCTGAATATCTGGGGCAATCAACAGCAGAAGTTAGATTCCCCAGGGGAAACCTAACAGCAAACCAAGACCCATTGCTCCCTTAATTCCAAAACAGTCTGTTAGTCTCATAAACCAAACCATAAATTCTAGAAACACAATTCTAAAGCCGTGGCTGTGTACATGAGAGGTAACTATGACTTTCTGGGCTGTTTTTAATAAGTTTTATCTTTTAGTAATTTTCGTCTTCTAATGCACCCACATATATCTTCAGACCCTATTTTCCTCACACTTCACCCTTATATGCAAAACTCCGACTGGATTCAACCTCACAGAGAATAAGTCTTCAGTTGTGCCACCTGAAGACATTGGGCCCTAAAAGGAAAAAAAGACAAATTCAAATTAGAGTAGATTTGTAACACAGAAAGTCTGGGTAAAACTTCTTTCCCTGGATTGCTGAAATGCCATAAAGAATTCAAAACAATAAGACATTTCCTCAGTGTGGTACAGAGGTTAACTAAGTTGTTTCTTAATATCATAGAATCATAGAATGGTTTAAAGTTGAAAGATGTCTAAAAATCTAATTCCAAATTCCTTGCTATTGGCAAGGACATCTTCCACTATATCAGGTTGCTCAAAGCCTCATCCAACCTTGAACACTTCTAGGGTTGAGACATCCACACCTTCTCTGGGCAACCTGTGCCAGTGCCCCATCATTCTTATAGTGAAGAATTTCTTCTTTATTTCATTTCTAAACCTACCATCATTCAGTTTAAATCTGTTTTCTCTTGTCCTGTCACTACAAGACATGGTAAAAACTCTCACTTCATCTTTCTTTTAAGTCCTCTTTATGTACTGAAAGGGCACAATAAGGTGCCCCCAGAGCCCTCCCATTTCCAGGCTAAACAACTTCATGTCTCTTCTAAAGTAAAGAAACTTCATAATGTCTTTGTACACACAGTATTAGCACAACTTTTCATCACATTGAGTCAGCAGCACCAAAGCACAAACCAAAACCCAGATCCACTCTTCACTTTCAAGCAACCTCTCCTTCATCTCAAGTTCTCAACCCCAACCACTGCTCTGTGCTGTGGTGTGTCAGGAGTAGCACTGGTCTCTGCTGGAAGACCTTACTCCCATCCATGAAGATGGACGTGGCTTTTCTGGTGACATGGAGCACATCAGGGAGGGGAGGAGGGATGGAATGACATCCTTCCTTTTGTATGGCCAACATGGGAGTTCAGCAGGTGATCCCTGAAGTGCTGAGTTACAACCATGGTTTTGTATAAGCAGTACTTTAGATTGGTTCACTGACTGTCCAAACACTCTTACACCTTCAGGATGAGAGACTCTGCCAGTTCAGAGACTAATCAGTCAAAAAGGGGAGTTACAGGGTAGTTTCAAGTGGAAAAAAAACTAGTTTGGGTAGCATGAAAAGTCCTACAGAATTCTGTAGTGGCAGAACGAGAAGGAAATCAGAATTAGGGAACAGGGCTATAGCACTAAAATCTATAAATAATGAAGTGGCATTGTAGAACTGCAGGCTCAGGGAGTCTGACACAGGCACTGGGATGAGAGGGGCAGTTCTGCAAGCCTGTTTCAGTCCCCAGGATAGCCTTGTGATGCAGTGTGCACCACAAAAGCTCAGCTGAGGAGGCCACTCTGGTGACATCGTGATGCTTCATACTCCTCTGCCAGGCAGTTGCATCGCGGTGTTTGTGGGGAAGAAGGATGAGGTCAAGACATGGGTGATGACATTCAGAGGTGACAGATTTCACTCTTGCTCCTTGCTGCCTTGGGGCTTTGTTTCTGCTTCTTGACTGCTCTGGGACTTCATTGTGCCTCACACCCACCTCATCAGGGGCACACAGGCACCCACCAGCCAGATGAGAGCTGCGTGTCAGACCACAAAGGTGGATGGATGTTCAGCTCATGTGAATCAGTTGGAGTAAGATGGGGTGAAGGAACAGGTCAATAAGTGGCAAGATCATACAGGATGCCAATTTGTGATTCTTGTACTCCATGCCTGAGCCTTGACCCGTGTGCACCAGAGGAGTGCTGCTGCAGGAGGAGCTGCACCTCAGCTGTGCACAGAGCTCCCTGCAGGAGCCACCGGGGCACATCCCACACGTTACAGGTCTGACAGCCACCTCTCCTGAGTGTGCCACAGCTGCTGCCCTGGGCCCAGCCAACGCAACTAACCCTGCCCCCGTAACCTCCTGGGCAGGCGGATAATCCCCAGGCACCTCTCCTTTGGTGTCCTTTTGGAATTGAATATGGTTTGAGCACAACCTGTAAAATTAAATGTATAGTTCCTGCTCTGCTAATGCAAGTTTCTTTCATTTTGTGCCCTGGACTGAGAAAATACTTTGTGTTTTTATAGAGAATGAAGGTAGTAAATAAATCCACAAACAAAATGTGCCTTGTATGCAAAATAACAGTCAGGAAACAATATATTGGGTGAATGAAAATATTTAATTTCACCAGAAACTACTTGTTTCATTCTGGTTTTGACTAGCACAAATTATACGAAATGAGAACTTGCTAAAGAAAGGTATTTGAAAATATGAAAGATCAACACCAAATATTACAATGTATGAAAAGGTTTTCTCCCTGGTTGTTATTCTAAGAAAACTTTTGTTAAACCCATTTCAGCATTTACAAAGATAAAACATTAATTATAATGTTGCAACATCAAGAACACTTCTATTGTCTTCATTGCATGAATAACAGCCATTCTGCAAGTAGTGGAGTGCAGACAAGCTGATAAATCTTACTCCAGAGCAGGAAGCCACACTACTCCATTATTTGCATTGGGAATTTCTAGCTTGGCCCCCACCACACCTTGTAGATGTGAACAAATTCTCACATCATAAGCTCTGTGCTCAGTCTTCCACACTGAATTTTTCCCAGATAAAGGAAACACATTTCATTACATGCCTAGCACACATTTGGACATCACAGGTAAGAAAGATTCATTATATCCAAAGCTGGGAGCAAAGAATTTAGAAGTGTTCAGGTTTTAGATATTTAAATCACAGATTTAGAGGAATGTAAAAGAAGAAAATATGAAAGCAAAGAAATAGAGACAATAGATTGCCATTTTGCTTTTTAACTTCACGTGAAAAGATGAATGTTGTCTTGCGGGGAAAAGGAAGGTAACATTTTGTTTCATGGCAAATTATCTGATACTCCATACCACAAACATTTTAGCCCTGTGCCTATAAGTAGTGCTCTCTCTGAAGCATTGGGTCATTTTGCCTTTAGGAATAAAGGAAAATTCTCTGTCAGTTCGTGAATTTTTGCACTTTCATCCAGGTCTGAAGTAGGAAGTGCAGCTGATTTTATTGTGGACATGTGGTCTTTCAGAGATAGCTAAATCTTCTCCAAGGAGGTAGACAGTTCAAAGCTCCTGTTGAGAGGTTTGATGTGGAGGATTATGGAGTAGTTAGAGCTGTAAGTAAGCCACAGTATCCCCTGGAGAGCAGGTTTGCTTTCAGTGAAGTCCTTCAGAACTGATTGAATAGGAGCCCAGAACAATGGTTTATCTCTCTATTCAAACCTTCAAAATTTACTTTGTGGCTGCCTGAAGCCAGTTTATTAGTAGTGCATCTGTACTAAGCTTTCATTGCTATCTGTTGAACCCTCTTTCTTCAATAATTTCATGGCATTTTTTTAATAAGTCCACAACTGAAAGAAAATTAACTTCTAATGAAACAATATAGGAAGTAAACAATTTTTTTTATTTATCCTTGACAGAAAACCTATCATGCCCTAAAGCTGAACACTCCACTTTTCTTCCTATTATACAAGCATTTCCTCACCTTTTCATCAGTCACTGCTGTGGCTTTGTTAAAATACGAGGTCTGTGGGCTTTGCTGCTGCCCTTGCACACACTTAGCTTCTGTGATGTTCTGGGTTTGTAAGCACAAAAATCACAAAAACCCCCTCACGGAAAACACGTTATTAACTTTGCAAATCAGTTATTAAAAGCTGCGGAAATACCAGGATTAAAATTTTTCCCACTGTGCTCATGCTTATGTAAGAGAATGTAATATAAACACATTCTCCTCTCCTATCTTCCCCCTCCTCTTCCCTCTTCTAGAAATAGAGGGATTTTCAGAAAATGAGAAAGTCCAGTTATCCACCCCCTATGACAGATGAAAGAGTTGTTAGCCCAGTTTTGGTACCCCACTAATGACAAAGACGGCAGATCCCACCCACCACACCACTCAGCTGCTCGGGGGTGGGGGGGGGAGGGAGAATAAGGTGGAAGTAGGTTGAGCAAAACTGAAAAGTTCTGCATGCACAAGCAGAAAAAAACTACAAAGATTTTTATTGTCTACTTCTCACCAGCAAACAATGTCCAGCCACTTGCCAGGAAGCAGGACCAGCACATGTAGTGGTTTCTTGGGCAGACAAACAACCTGTCCCTTTGGTCACTTGGGGCCAGCTGTGCCCCCTCAGAAGATCTTGCTCACCTCCAGCCTGCTGATGGGGAGTGGAATGGTGGGGAGACAGCCCTGATGCTGTGCCAGCACTGCTCAGCAGTAGCCAAAACACTGGTGTGTTATCAACACCTTTCCAGCAACCAGTGAAAAGCCCAGCACTGAAAGCTGCTGTGGGGAAAATTAACTCCATCCCAGCCAGACCCAATACAGGCACAGAGATCAAACAGAAAATTATCAGTTGATCCAGGGTAACCAGTTTAATGTATCTCCAACCTGCTATTACAATAAACAAGAAAAATAACCTTTTTTTTTTTTTTTTTTTTTTAAANTTCCTTACCTTTTTTTTTTTTTTTTTTTTTTTACATCATAGGTTTCTGTGTTTCTCTTTATAGCTTCAGCTCAACTGTAGTGCGGGCTGAAAGACCTCCAAAGCAGGTACTGTTCTCCCAAATCTTATTCCCTGGTTCTATGGCAGAAAAAAGACAGAACTCCTTTTCACTTATGATAATACCCACACACACACACTTTTTAATACTCTGAATTACAAAAAAAATTTAAATATTTTGGCTGAAATTTTAGCGAAAATATAATCAACCTGAGGAGTCACACCACAAGGAACTTCAGTCCAAGAGAAAGTTTGACTAAGTCTTGTCTGATTTTATTTAAATCCTACACAGCATTTCCAGCAAGCCTAACAGGTGGGGCTAGAAGCCTTCCCAGCAATGTGACCGTGCCTACTTTTGGACAGTTAGGGAACAAGAAAAAAATCAATTTTGCAGTACAGATATTAGCTCATCCTTCAGGGTCATTTATCTTGCCAAGGAGAACAGCAACCCCATCACCCTATCCCAGTCTGTTACCCTGTGAGTAATGACAGACAGCAAATCAGTCACTCCATTAGGCAGCCAGAAGCATCTTGTTCAGCAAGAACAAGAATTCTTGTAGCTCTCTTCTCACTGTGAAGCAAAATGATATGCAAATGGCAGTGTGCTGAAAATATCTGCTTTGCTTTGGGGCCTCCTCAGAAGCAGGTGAGCGGCCACACATCCACTTCACCATGGCTTCATCCATTTGGTAAGCAGGAAAAACTGTCACAGACAAAAAAAAAGAAATTATGTCATCGACAAATATAACACCTCAGCACCTGAAAAATGGTATTTCTGACTATGCAGAGCTCCTTGCAGAGGGATATCAGATAAGGTAAAGGATTCTCAGTTCTGAAACAGTACAGAAACCAAAAGTTACGTCCAACCTTGCAAATGCATAACTGTTGGCTTTCTCTACCTGCATTTTATTTTCTCTCTTCTTATAAAGACACTTCCCTTTGAAAAGGATTCAGGTGAGTCCCTCATCCTTTCCCAGCTGGATATCTATAAAATTAGAGACATAGCCACATAACTATTTCCTTTCTTAGCGAGACTGTTGCAGATTCTGGTTGGTTCTCAGCCCAGGGCAGCCTCCTGGTTGCTTCAGTTTTTGAACAGACATAAAAGTGCATAGAAAATAGGAGAAGATCATAGGATTTCATTTTATATAAGTTCAGTCTCAAACAATTCAATAGATGCCAGTTATACAGATAGATGAGGCTGTTCTGTATATTCAAGTTCAACACTCGTTGCAGCACTGCACAGGAACTGAGCACAGTCATAATTGATTTTGTTCCCATTCCATTCCCGTTCCATATCCCTGTGGATGATCTTCCAAGTTCCCTTAGATCTACTAAAGAACAAAGAGCTTTCTAGGTCAGGTGCTGCAACATCTAATGTGTGGAAAATATCCAAAAAAAAGGAGCTTACCTTACAGATTTTCCCACAGAACATGATATATTAGGAGGAAGTTAGCTCAGCATAAGAACCCAAACATCCAGTACCCTGAACCAGAAGAACTCTAGTTCAAAATGATCACATAGGGCCAGGATGGTGTTGCTACAGACTAGTCCTGCAGTTCAAGGAATAAGCACTTCTGTCCCTTTAATCCTCACAGCTGTGAATCCCTTCAATAGAGGGCTAGGCCATTCTTTTAAAGAGCCAAACTGAACTCTGTTGATTTTTATTGTATTCAATATAGACCTAGATAACATATGATTAATAATAGGTTTATAATAAATAATTTGAAAAAAAAAAAGAGGTACCTATAGTTTTCTGTTATATAATAGTCTGCTGGTTGTAGCAAACTTCCCAAAAAGGTGTAAGCCTGACTCATTTCTTTCCTGTCCCCAAGGGAATTTCAAGATGCAGTTTCACCATTCTGGAAGCACCTTCAGACAGAAAGTATTCCACAGTCTGAATAAAGCAGAGTCACCAGCTTTCCAACAAAGCTGTGTCAAAAAATGCAGAAGAGAATTCAGGATTTATTGGTGCTTTCTGCGGGGACTCTCCAGGAAAGAGTTATCCAATGCTCTCTTGTTTCTTTTTGTGACCCAACTCTATTTCAGGAAATCTTCCTACAAGATTTCCTTCTTTCTCCCTCTGTTTCGTCTGCATGTGTGTGTTGGGGTCTCTGTGGTTTGTCGGGTTTTTTTAGAAGTTGACAAAAGGCAACGGTTGCTTCCAAGAATTTTTCCCCTTAAGCACTAAAACAGTGTTAAAAATGCAGCTAAATAGATATTGCTACCATGGTAGGGGTCACTTGCACACAGAACAGTGGGAGTTGTCTGACTCACTGTACTAGTTAAAGTATGTCTTACTAGTGCCAATCATCATCCATAATGTGACATGAATTGTGATAGAAAATGCCTAAAAGAAGTCGAGAACTTGCTCTTGAATATTGAATGGTATGAAAACAGAATGAAAAATACCAAAAAGCAATAAAACCAACTCCTTGACAAAGATTTTTTTCTGCTTTATTCTTAGCCCAAGGTATTATTTGTGTTTATCTTCAAAACTGGCCTCTATTCACACACAAGAATCACTAGAATAAAATCTCTGGCTTTTTCTCTGGAGGCCAGAGATTGACTTATTGTACCTGAGAAGGACTCAAAACTTTTGAGGTTTCCAGTTTCATTCCTCAGAGGACAAATCAATAAAGCTTATTAATTTCCTTTTCAGTCCCTTTGCACAGACTTATATCCATCCCCCAGAATGTATCTAATGGAGTTGCAGTAGTAGTTGCTGTGAAGAGAAACTCTTAAAGGAAAACATGTTTACTTCTGCATTTTTTCTACAGTGCATAAAAAGAAATTAAATAATCAAAAGAATGTTTCAGTGAATATAAGGCTGGAACATTTTTAACATAGAAATTATTTCATTCCATAGGGATTCCTCACACAAAAAAGACCTGCTGTGGGGGTGAACCACAGCACTTTATGAATTTTATTATGTTTCTAATTTCTTAATTTTTGAGTTTCTTTTCAGATATCATTATGAAGAGTTGTAGAGACAGTGTAAAAAATAATTGATTAAAGGATTAATTTATGCAATTAAGAAACTAAAATTATCTATTACTGTGGTTTCTTTAATTTCTCAATAATTCTTTCAGCAGTTGTTTACTCAGCTAAAATAACTCTGAACTCCAGTAGTTTTGAAAGATTAAAATTCCAGTCAGCATCAATTAGGATAGTTCCCCAGGGGCAAAAAACAGTGCTCATATATATGTCACTGTTAAGACTTGAAATAAGGCATCAAATAAAAAAAAGCTAAAATTTTCACTATAAGAAACAAGTTGCAATTCCAGTTAGGGTCAATGACTGGAGGTGCAGATATCACAAAAGCCAAATCAGCTACACTTTCAATATACCTTGTGAGTATGGAAGTCAGAACTAATGTTCTTTTGGGCATAACAGATAAATAAGTTCAAATAATGCAGAAAATGTGAAATTATATTTGTAGATTTCAGAGATCAGTGCTCTCTTGGAATTTTTAGAGTTGTGGAATTTTAAGAAGCTAAGAAATGGAAACCAGCTTTCCTGAGAGTTGTTTTGGATTTTGAGTTTAAAGTGTGCTACAATACACTATTCAGAGTACTCTCCAAGGTGCTGTGTTTTAGTGGCAAGTGGGCACTCACCAAGATCTTTCATAGAAGTAGTACCTGATAGAAGTAGTATTCCATAGAAATTTTACAGAACTAGCCAGCATGCAAGAAAAGCTAAAAAAAGGTCAGCACAGTGTCTGGCTATCCGTGTTTTCACATTTGTCACAGGGTTACATCATCCCAGAGAGCCATTCATGGAGACTGAAACATTCATATATTATCTGTGATCTCCCTATAAATAGAAATATTAATTAAAAGATGTAATGACATAAGTAGATTGCATTCTAAGCATATTAGTTGAATATGTAATAGTGTTATATGGAAGCAACACATCATCCAGCTGCTCTTGGTCATAATCCACAACATTTTGTACACGATTACATATATTTGCAGTTGGTTAAAAAATAAAGAGTGGGCATGAGTTAACAACTTTCCATGTTAATCTTCTTGAAAAATGACA
>VYZP01031466.1:16670-36028 GCA_013400635.1 Hypocryptadius cinnamomeus | reverse complement strand
ATTTTTATTGATCTTCAATTTAGTGATCTTTAACTTATCATATTACTGAGTTTCACTAAAATATGGCTAAGTGTAAAGAAAATAATTTCTCTAAGACTTACATCATTTGCAGTACCTCAGGCAAGTGCTCCCAAATTCTCCTGTGCTTCAGGCCAAATAATATTGGCAATTTATTTTCAGTTTTTCATTGTAATATAATGGTATTGTTCACTATAGATACGTGCAATTCCTCTATTGTTAATCTAGGCTATTATCCACAGGAGATTTCTTTTTAAATGGAGAAAGAGGAATTATTGAGATAATTGACACCCAGTATTCATGATTAGATGGAAGTCAGATCAATGCAGAGATTATTAATGGTTACAAAGACACATTTTAAATCATAACAAAAATTCACTAGAAAATCTTGGGGATAAAAAAATTCCATTAGTTGTTCATTGGAATTTTTGTTTGCTTTACTTTAACAAGAAGAAAAAAAATCACAGGAAAATAGAAGCTTGCACTTGAAATAAAGCCCCAACCTGTCTGTGTTATGACTGTGCTTTCATCACTCTTTCTTGGTAATTTTTACCAAGTGGTAATAGCATGCATTTGCATAGAAATATTCCTGACTTTCTTATCTAGATCCAGTTGTGCTAATTCCTTCTATCACTCACATGAATTTGTTTATTAAATATTTGTAAAGCTTTTCACAGACAATTGCAAAACCAAATTATACTTGTTTTGACCTTTTTTTGGCTAACAGATATGTCATAAGCAACACTGGACAGCCAAACTATGCGAGACACCTGCGCAGACTGCAAAAGCCTTTTTCCACCACACACTGTGAGAACAAGATGAGATGCAAGTCTGTCTCATTTTCAAGCCTTATTTAGCTGAGAATGAATTCCTTCTGAAAATGTCATAGTCCTTCTTTAAGTAGAAAACTGATATATCCAAGCCAGCCAGAACTGGGGCTGGAAACAGATAAGTCCATTTTTAAGAGGACTTTTTACTGTCCTGAGAACTAGGGAAGTAAACCATTTCTCTGACAGAGAAACAAAGCCCTCCATAGGAAGAGCTTGTGGAATAGTTTAAAACACACCACAAAAATGAGATATGTGCTCATGGCTGGGATAAAATATTCTTTGATGTATTTCAACAAGATGTTTGAGTCATAACTGGGAACTGTGATGAATAGCAATGCACAAGCTAGAAAAGGTCATGAGAAAAGGGAAGGAACACATGCCTGGTTTGGCAAAGTACAAATTTCATCTCCTGCTACAGCCAGCCTCTACCTGCCTCTTCCTGAGGGTCTTTCACCCAAGTGTAAACCTCTTTGAGGCAATGGGACACTTAAATCTGAGTATCAGTTTCTTCTAATAGCACTGGTATATACTGAGGTGGTGGTGTGAACTGCTCATGACACTCAAACCTCTAGTTCTTTTGGCAGCAAAGCCAAGCACTGCTATGTTTTCTTCCCCCAAATGCAAATGCTGATGAAGGGTACCTTGCAGCATGAGTTACAGAAATTCTGTCATGGACAAGACAGACTTATCTGCTTGTTCTCTCCAGTGAACTAATAAAACAAAGGAAGATGGAGAGAAAAAAATAATATGAGAGGAAAGAAATGCTCTCACCTCATTAAAAATTTTCAAAAATGTGAGACTATTTCCCAGTAAATCAGAGAGAGAAACAAAGTGGACACTGCCAAAACACACAAACCACATCCCTTGCAAAGTGGCAGGACAGTGATAACTTAATTCAGCATGTGCCCGTGAGATCACAGCCAACAGCACGTTCCAGATTGACAAACTGTCAAGATACGAGATAAGTGCTTCTGTTAATACAGGGCAGCATAAAAATGGATGTATTATTTGTTCATCAAGTAATCACAGGGGGCTTTTTGTATAAAGAAAAAAACCAAACCAAACCAAAACAAAAATCAAAGAAATTAGTATAGCTTTTATTTAGAAAAAAATCTGATTTTCTTGTTCACTTTCAGAGTAATCTATTACATCTTTAAACCAGGGCTAAAACAGAGAGCCATTTATTCATGGATCAATAAAAATCAGGTGGTCTTATAAATCTCATTGCCCTCTCTTCTCCTTCTGTGCCTCAGTTAGCATTCTTAATTTTTCACCAAATGAAGTACAGCGTCTCAACATGTCTGGCAGACCCAGGGCCATCTGCCACAATAAAAACTAATACTTTGTAAGACTTTCCATGCTTCACAAACCCAAAGTAATATGCAAATCATATATATTATATGTGAATTATATATATATATATAAATTGTGATGTATAGATATGATAATTTACATATAATCAATTCATGATGTTTTGGGCTTGAAGACAAGGAATGTGGTAAATGATTCAGGCATCACACAGAAAGTAGGCAAAATAATTTAACTTGTTCACCAGTGACTTGAACAATGGGATGGAGTGCCTTCTCAATAAGTTTGCTGATGATACAAAGCTGAGAGGAGAGACAAATACCTAAGCTGGGAGGAGAGACAGTAGAGTGCTGTGCAGCCATGCAGCAAGACCTGGACAACAAGCTGAAGAGAAAGTCAGAGAAGAACCTAACAAAGTTAAACAAAGGCAAATGTAGGGCTCTTTCCCAGGGCAGGAAGAATCCCATGCACCAGTACAGACTGGGGGGTGACTTGCTGGGAAGCAACCCTGCTGAAAAAGGCCTGAGAGTTTTGGCAGACAACAAGCTGTCTATGAGCCAGCAGTGCCCTTGGGGCCAAGAAGGCCACAACTGCAAAGTGATTTGAATTTGTGTATCCTGGGGTGCATTAGGAAGAGCATTGCCAGCAGGTGGAGGGAGGCAAGCCTGCCCCTCTGCTCAGCCCTGTGTGCAGTTCTGGGCTCCCCAGAGCAAGAGAGACATGGAGCTCCTGGAGTAGGTCCAGCAGAGGGCTACTGGGGGATGACTGGGGGACTGGAGCATCTCTCTTATGAGAGAATAGTTTGAGAGAGTTAAGCCTGTTCAGCCTTGAGAAGAAACAACTGAGAGGTAAACTCATTAACGTCTATCAGTACCTGAAGGGAGGCTGTCAGGAGGATGGAGCCAGTGGTGCCAAGCAATAGGACAAGAGGCAACAAGCAGAAACTGATGTACAGATAGTTCCACCTGAACATGAGGAAGGAACTTCTTTACGGTGCAGTGACCACACACAGGAACAGATTGCCCAGAGAGGTTGTGGAGTCTCCCTCCCTGGAGATATCCAAGAGCAGTGCGGACACAATGCTGTGGAACTTGCTCAGGGAAGACCCTGCTTGAACAGGAAGGTTGGATCACATGACCTAGGTCCCTTTCAACCTTACCCATTCTGTGACTCTTTGAAAAATCATGTTACTTCCTGATCTAGTATTTGGTAACCTCTTGTGGTTAGCATGCCTTCTCCCATAAAACTATTCTACATCTGTAACTGTCCCTAAAACATACTCTGTTTCTATGATGGTTTTCCCCAAACTTGCTGGTCCACAGGCAATAAAAACAAATAAGTAACCAACTACTTCGATTTTCTTATAGACCTGGGGAAGAAAATACACCTGCAGAAAGTGAAATAAGAGTTTCAGAACCTGTAAGTTGGGGCACTCTGGGTTACAACTGCAGCAATGAGCAAAAGTGGCTCTGTTTAATTCTCATAGAGTCAATAATCTCTGGCAGCATTCCCCTTAGCGTTGTGCTGATCTAAAGATCTACACTAACTTCAGTTCTGCTACCAAAAGAACTTTGGTCAGTCACCATGACTACATGCAATCACAATTTTCTAGGAATCACAATAATCAAGACCATACAGAAATGACTCCTGTTTTTCAATGCAGATATTACTTAAGTAAGCTTTGAAGATATCCTTTTCATTATTCTGGTCCACAATTTTCTAGGAATCACAGTAAACAAGACCATACAGGAATGACTCCTGCTTTTCAATGCAGGTATTACTTAAGTAAGCTTTGAAGATATCCTATTCATTATTCTGGTCCACCCCAAGCTTGCTTCATTTGGAAAATCTGACAAATGTTTCAAATCTCTATTGCTGCTATTTCTTCCAAGAATTCTGATCTTATCAGAGCAAGACCATGCCCAACGTGACAAATCGTGAGCCTGCATAGCAGATGTTATTCACTGAATTTGAAAGTCACCTTTGATCAAGCAGCATGGGTATTGACAGGAAGAGTATGAGCCTTCTACGAGGACAAAGTTCATATGTAACATCAGGGCTGCAAGCCAAAAGAACAGTTTTGTCTTTACTCCTCAGGAAACTGATTTCTCTTAATAGCAGTCCCTGCTGTGCTGAATCTTAATTACAGGGCAAATAGATTGCAACATCACTAAAGGAAGACATATGGGTCATTAATTTCTCCATATAAAAGTTTATAGTTTACTCATTGCACACGTTATTTTAAGATAGCTGAATACATAGACACAAATATTTTCAGGAATGAGGATCTAGCTATTACCCATGGGACAATTTTACTTGCAGTCATTGTGACAACAGCTATTGCAGGAAAATTTGAGAATCCTCAGCAACTTCAGGCAGCCTGTATAAATGCTTTTAAGTCTGAGCTATAAACAAGTCTCTGTTATTGAGCTACATCCAAGTGCTGGGAACTGCTGATGGCAGAGCGTTTGCAGCCTCGCCCTCCCCCGCTTGCATCGAGGAGCTG
Organism: Hypocryptadius cinnamomeus; assembly: GCA_013400635.1. Lineage (NCBI taxonomy): Eukaryota > Metazoa > Chordata > Aves > Passeriformes > Zosteropidae > Hypocryptadius > Hypocryptadius cinnamomeus. The sequence goes on along the minus strand of VYZP01031466.1, from coordinate 31,366 downwards.
GGGCTGCTCCTCTGCCTCCTGCCAGCACTGCAACGCCAAAGGGGAGCTCAGAGAGCACCTGAGACACAGTGAGCCCGTGTATCTATTGATGAACACACACACATTGGATTTATTTGCCTCTAAAACAATCTTCAGTGTTTTAGTACTCCCAAGTTACATGCTCCACGCCTGAACTTGTGTCACTGAGATCAACTACTGGCAGAGAGACAGAGCCAGGGCAGCATGAAAGCATATTCTTAGTGCTGTTGTGTTCACTGACATGTGCAGTTTGATCCCTGTCTACTATTGTTCCCATGGCTTGTTGGGACCTGTTTCATATTAGACAGCAAGCTGCTATGAGCAAAGTGTGTGAGTACTTGGCCATACCTACAGAGCTCTGGCTTGGAGCTTAATTGTTTTTATTATAAGTAATGCATAACAAAATTAGTCACATTACCCAAGACAACAAATAGGCTGTTTCTAACCAACTTGCTGATGCGAATTACACTAAGAATTCAGCAAGTATTCAGCATGAGATACTTGACAAAAATTAAAATGTCTCATGCATCACTACCTACAGGCAAAGCTGTCCATGACAAACTTGAACAGAACTCTGCTTCATGTGCAAAGGTTTTACTTCCAATTCCTTAGAACTTTTCTAAATGTTAGCAGTTTTAAATGAAAGTTCTCTATTCCACTTATTACCTGAATTGTACCTTTTTTCCCCCTAATATTTCAGTCTGAGTATTTCATCCATTTCTGAGAATGAGGTTGGGAAAAGAAAAACCCTGCTGTTTGGTCTCGTATGAAAATATTTTAATAGTATTCAGAGTTTTACAATTTGAAAAGAAACATCATGATTTTTATCTTAAGAACACAAATCAAAGAGTTCTGCTAGGAAATATTAAATAAATTTCAATGAAACCTGTGTGCACTGTGAATATTCTTTGAATGCATTTGTTCAATATATATTATTACTGTTAGAGAATTTAACCAGGGAAAATGAGTCATGAATCTTTTGGCTGTTGACAAAGGGATACACCCCTTGCTAATCATAAAAGATTAGGAGGATCCAAAGCATGTTGCTAGTGCTGGTATGTCACTGATGTGTTTGTATTGCTCACTGCAGGGGGTTTGGATTACCTGACTTCTAAAGGTCCCATCAAACTAAAAAAATTCTATGATTCTATGAGTACAGTGTATGTTGACAAGATCAAGGTAACCCACAGTTTTATAATACAAAATTAATTCTCTTTCATTTTTTTCTTTTTCATAGAAGTTTTTTCATATTCACAAACTTATTGAAAAATGTAGACAAATTAATTTCTCTTAAGAAAAAGGTAGTCAAGCTCCAACCTGATGGAGCTAGCATAGTGGGTAATCTGAAAGTATACTACAATTATGAAAAAAAAATCAATATACTTGTCCTCCTCTGGTCTCATGTTCAAAATTGAAGGCGTTTCCAGACCCCAGAAGAGCTCTGCTATTTCTGTAGTAAAAATACCAACAGTTAATGGATTTTATCAATTGCTGTTTATGAACTTTAATATCTAGCTTCTTGCGGCTCCTTCCCAATCAAACCTATGACTAAAACTAATCACATCTGTCAACATCTCATCATATCTGACTCCTTCTCAGTAGTACACAACACTCAGAGGGTTGACTACAAAGACTGGGGCTGCACTTACTACAGTAAATGAAGTGCAAGCAACACCACAATTTACATCCAAACCGCTGAACCCTTTTTCCCTTCCCACACCCTGTGCTATACCTTTCTGTATCTGAGCAGGGAGTTTTTGGCATGGATAGGGTCTAAATATTACCAATTTAACACATTAAATGACACTGGGTAGTCCATAAGCCCTGGACATGCTAAGTGTGCTGATAATAGAGGTAGCCCCATACTCTAAATTCAGTTCTCTTTCCTGTGCACATCTTCACTCCTAACATTTGTCACCAGTATGATAAAGTTGCCACAGAAAGTGACTTTACTCCTGACTGTAGCTGAGCTTGAAAGCAAGAAGCCTGCATGCTGGACTGGACTGGAAAAAGAAAGACACAATGGTAGTATATACATAGTAGGACAAACTATACATATATATATATATTTTTAAATTTTATTTTAAATTTTTGTACCTTTGTGTTTTTTGCACCAAGATTACACTTGCTTTGGAGAAATAAAGGTCCTGATTCTGATCTTACTGAACATGCAGGTTTGTGCACTGCAATGACATAAAACACCAAGATTATAATTTCTAAAATTTATATAAGACTATTTCTAGACAAAATGGTAGGGGTATGGTAGAAGTAAAATCATAATTTCAAGAGGAACAGCAGAATTTACACAACGAAGTCTGAATTCTGTACTACTTTCCAAATGATGAATGACAAAGATCATCAGAGTTTCAGATAATAGGTTTTTAGACATAATTTAATTCATGCAAAATATGAACCATCCAGCTTACATGGTCTATCATTCTGGAGAGATGAGACAGTGGAGATGCTTTGGGTATATGTTTGTTTGTTTGCTGTAAAATTTAATGCTGAAAGCTTGAGAAAGATACGATAAGGCTATGGCCAAGCTGTACCAAACAGTACCTTAGAGGGATTTCAGGTGAAATCTCAAAGCCTCTGTAAATACATCTCCAGCAACAATTCTATCAATCTTCTGTAATCTGCATTCTTTTTTCTGCCATTGCTCCATGGTGTCTGGAGAATTGAGTACAGGTGTTATAATTGGACTAAATGCTAGCAAAACAGATACAAAACAAAAATGACCAGTGGGTCCTCCAGGGGAGACAGGCCACAGGAAAAGCAGAATATTATCTTTATTTCTTAACTTAGTAATTCCTGATCAACACATTCTATTGAAGGAAGTGAGCCTTTCCAAATTTTGATTACATTTGTTTCAGTTAAGAAAGATTCCTCCTTTTTAAAAATCATTTTTATGAATCACTGTAGACTTTGAAGTTCAAGTATTGTCTGCCAAAGAGTCAGAACACACAGGCTCAGATACATATCTCCATAGAACTAACTTTCTATTGTATCTCCGATATTTCTGGGAAAAAATCAGGACATTTTCAGAAGTTCTACAACTTCTGAAAACTACAGAAGAGCTGAGAAACTCAGTACTGATTACCTTGCACACTGAGCCTTCTTTGCAAAGGTAAGCACTCAAAAAGATAGCTCATGACTGAGCCTAAATTTATTGTGTCAACAGCAAGGCTTTCCATTTTTTAGGGCTTTTTTGGCTGGATTTTCTTATACTTCTATGAAGTCTTGAAGATCATAAAAGATAATAACTCTGTATGCAAAGGATATTTTTCTGGCTTTAAAAGTATTCTTGGGAATTTAAAATGTATTGTGCTGTTATTATTAAAATCAAAGTATAATTTTATTAACTTCCCACATAATATTCAGTGCTAAGATAGAAAAGATGCTGTGTCATTGGGAAGGTCCATTATTATCATAAAAAGCACATGTAATGATATGCAGAGCTTTGAACACCATAATTTATTTGCCATGATTTAGGATAAGACTGAAGCATATACTCACTAGGACAAATCTTGAACGATTTGCTGATTTGCACTTCATTAAATTTGAGGAAAACCAGTCTGCTTTTTCTTTTTCAAATTCAAGAACTGTGGTATGAAAATTACTTTCTTTTCCTTTAGCTAAAAGGAAGAGAAACCAGGTAGGAGTCAGTACTCTCCTAGTTCATATAAACCATGAATGAAAATACAAGCTTAATTTACACTACAAAATCCATTCTAAAACAAGCCAAGAACCTTTGTGAGTATCCTGTTCTCCCTTGTTTTCCTCTCCTTTTTCATGCAAAAAAAAAAATCCTCTGAAGTTGGTGATGATTTGGCAAAGGCTTTAAGTTCCCCATCTGGCTCAGCCTTTTCTTCCTCGCTCAGAGCAGAATTGCTAAGGTAACTTTCCATGCCAGACTAATGCTCCCTGAGGGTGCTCTGGCAGTGCATGTGTGACTAAACGACACATCTCACACTGCACATTTCAAATTGTGAGAACTAAAGGGACTTAATAACATTTATTGCCTAGTTAGAGTCCTCCTCTTCTGTTTGCTCCTTCTCTCTAAACTTCTTTTCAACCCATAAACCTATGCAGAATTGATGGATTGCACAATATTGCTGGGGAGTACAGCCATTGTTTTAGCAATGGAAGAGCTATTTTTCAAAGCACTCACCCAGAAATTTGGCTGATCACAATAGCAATCTAGGTCCCTTAGGGCATTTCCCTTTTCTTCTATATAAGACAAGACACTGGAGAATATGTAAGTTAAAAAAAAAAGCCAACCAATTAACAGAAACAAAAAAACCTGCAAACCCCACATATGGCAAAGTAAAGCAAACAGGCATTGCAATATTTTGCTTTTGTGACTCATTATGTTCCTGAATAGGGTATGACAAGTATGCTGAACAGAACAATTGGATGCTTGACTAGCTCTGGATGTCCTGATTTCAGTCTTCAATTGAGGAGTGTACCTCTGAGATTAATTTTCTGATCATCCTCACTTATCAGTTACATTCACACAGGGACCAGGCTCTGAACACCCACATGAAATTTCTATCAGATGAAACCAAACCTGGGGTGGGGCCCCAAAACACTCTCCTCCAAAGCCTAAAATATTTGGTCCACAGCCTGTAAAGCTGCAAACTTCCCCTGAAGTCCATCTGGTGTTAGTGTCAGACCTTAGTGCACATTCATTTGTTCTCCAAATGCTTCTGTAGTGCTGCACTGATTGGCACTATGAACGCTGCCTCCCTGGCCACACTAGGGTACAGTTTGTGCACACAGCCATGAGATTTATTTCTGCAAATAAGAAAGACTTTTGCCTACAACCATTCTGGGAAATCAGGCTCAGTGAGTGCTCCTTCTGTGACACAGTTACTCTGCAAATGCTGCAGGTCAGTATTTCAAAGCATATGACAGAAGACTATAGATTAAATCAATAAGGGCAGAAACTCAGAATGTTTAATCCCTTAAGATTTAAAGACCATTTTTTATTTGTAAATAAAGACATGTCTAACAAAAATTACTGTTCTGAGATATTCAAAATTTGTCACCATTTTCATTGTTGTTCTTATATTAGCATACTTACATCTATCTATAGTTTCAGACTGATGAACCATGAATCCATTTGATTTAAAAGACCATTTGTATACCCATTTTCACAGCATTTCTATATGCCCATAGGGGGAAGATCACAGCAAATTACTAAAAAACCTGATCTAAGTCTCCAGAAGCAGTAAAATTTTAGTTCATTGCCAACATATGTACCCCAAGAACAGCATTTGAGGCAAGTATGTATGTGTGAACATGTGAAAATGATCAGAGAAAGCTAGATAAATTACTCTATGAAAGAATCAGTGTCATTTCATTTCACAAAGAAAGTGTAGTTTGGCAGAAGCAAGTATTCTTGCATTCAGAAGAAACCGGAATATGTAAGTGTGGGTTGCTTAAAAAGTTGTGGTCATAATATTTGTGTCATATAGCAGACATTTTTGTGAATATGAAAGCACAGCTGTGCTGTGTTTCTTAAAAAAAAATATGAAAAGTAGATAAAAATAGAGACTATATTTTCACTATCTTTGGGGACCACACAGGTAAGAGCTGAAAATAGTTACTAACAGGAAAAGTTTTGTAAAAGCCTCTTGCTCCTTGCAAAGAACAGAAACAGAAGATAGTAGAGTAGAACAGTATATCAATGTGCACAGCTGATTAGGAAGAATTTTTGACTCAGGAAAATGTGTGAGGAAAAAGTGTTGCTCTGCTGCAGTTTTCTCAGAGATGTAAAGCCCTAGATTTTTAAGCAAAGATTTATGGAGCAATCAGACAGTGTACTGTAGAAATGAACTTGTGTTTATAGGAGGTAGAAGAGAGAAGAATGTAATAGGTCTTTTTCAATCCAAATATGCTGTTCTTTTCCTTGCTGAAATTAATTTTGTAAAATAGGTCCATAGATACTGATCACTGTTTCAGAGCCAATGCTGCAAAATGTGACAGAGTATAGTGTCAACTACACCTGGGAGGTAGTTTACAAGAGAAGAAATATGGTTTAATGTGACTGATTTCTCAGCTCTTTTTCAGAAGAGTACACTGATTTTTTTCAGAAAAGCTCTAAAAAATGAAGGAAGATCAGAACACTGAAGTACACTTTTAAGGATTCTTTAATTATCCTTTTTCAGACATTTCAAACTTCTGACAAAGGCTACTCTGAGAACAGTAAAGTCCCATATTAATATATTTTTCTGACAAGTACTGTAGGCTGAAGCCAGAGATTAAGTTAAACTAACCTATGTTAATGCCTTTAGAATATTGTTTCCTTTTCTCTCAGTGATGCCATAGTAGAGACACTGGTCCATGTAAAGAAAAAACCAGGGTGATTACTCAGACCTTTGTGGTTTCAGTATTAGGCTGGAACACAGTCTCAGTGGCAAACACTGCTGGATGCAATAGTGCTCTTATCAAGATGAAGAAGAGGACTCCAAAGACTGCAAGAGTCCCCAAAGGTCTTCAAAGAAGAAAAACTCCTCATATTTTCAGACATATCATATTTGTCTTTTTGATTGAACTCTAAGGTTCATTAAGTGTAGTCAGGCCCTACACCTAGCTCAGGAGTTCATACAATCAGTTATACAAGAGAGCAGCCAGGCCTTAGGCCCCAGAAAGCAGATCAACTCTGCATCCTGAACCTTCCCAGCTGCCTTTGTTCTCCCTCTCTCTACTTTATTAGGGCTTTGTTTACATGCAAGAATGCTATAGGGAGTGTGTAATTTTCTTAAAATTATATTTAATAGAGTAAAATGATTAAATGGCCTTTTGGTGAAGATGGCTTGGACTGAAATTCATATATATTGACTGATCAGGATTAGGGGTTCCAAATAAAATGGGTGAAACACTGCGAAATGTTCCAAGATGACTTGAAGTGATTTTGTGATTCTGTGAAGTATTAATTAAGAATTCACACTTAAGTCAGCTTTTCCTGATAAGAGAAAGGCATCAGTCTATGGAGATTTTCTTTTTTTTTTTGGTGGGCTTGCAGCCTTTTTCTTGCAACCCCTTGTTGCTTTTAGGTTAAAAGCAACAAGAGGTTGTACTACAATATCTTAAATTTATAATGGCATTCTAGAAGGAGAGCTGTCAGAAAAGCTAAGGCCACTTGCTTGTCCAATGACAATATGTTTTGTTGAAAAGATTTTTAGTAGTATGTGGAAAACATAAATGGTATCTCTTCTGCTAGTACCATAATTGTGCATCCCACAAATAGTATTTGGTCCTTCAAGGCTCCAGCATGGTAAATCTTGGTGATGCATTTCCTCTTAAAACATGTCAAATGTCCAAAGCAGAGAAAAGAAACCAACCACTTTATCAAACATATAATTAGAAATAAATATGAGATTTCAGAGACTATCAGAATATTGACGTGTGAAAATCAATTTAATCATAATCACAGAAACCCATATTCTTCATAGTACACATCAGTGACTAGTAGAGTTAACAGTTAGTGAAGTAATATTTCAGGTGATGTCTCAGTTGGCCATGCAAAGACATCACCACCCTGGAGGTATTTAAAAGACATGTAGACGTGGCACTTAGGGACATGCTTTAGTGCTGGACTTGGCAGTGCTGGGTTAATGGTTGAATTTGGTGATCTTGAGGTTCTTTCTCAACCTAATGTTTCCATGATTCCACTGTCATGATGGCTTTGTAAAGGAAACCATTCCAAATGCTCCTTTCTGGAATTTCACTCTGACCAAAGTCCATGGTTGGGACTATCTGACTTGGGTAAAAAAAACCAACCCAAATCAACAAAAAAAACTCAAACATATTTCCCTTAGAATTTGTTCCTTGTGGAACAATTTTGCAAGGGCAGTTGTGAGTGAGCAGAGGGACACTCTGAGCACTGTGACACAGCAGCCCTGCTGACGGGCTGCAGAGGCACCTTGGGGCTCCCTGGTAACACGGTGCACAGCTGAAGAAGCAGCATCAGAGGCTTTGCCGATGGAGTAGCAGAGAGCACGACACTGGCCACAGGAGTATTGCCAGAGCTGACTGAGATGCAGTTCCTCTCCAGTGACCTCCACAAGGCTTCTTTACCCTGCTAAGGAAAAAATTACTCTTCATTCGTAATGAAAGCATGGATCCTTTTCATTTCCAATTCTATGCATTTTCTATGTTCATTGTTTAAAACTCATCACCCACCACCAGCATATTAATAAAAACTGATTAATTATATCAGTCTAGCTGCTGTCTTGTTTATGAGGTTTGTTATTTACAAGATAGGAAATTAAACTTTGCATAGTGAGTAAAATCAGATTGTTACTACCCTAGTCATTAATTGTATTTCACCTGTAATTTTCATACTGTCAAACATATATTCCACTTTGCAATCAGTTTAACAGCTTTTGTTTATTCCATCATATCTAGTTTCCTCTTAATTTAAAAAAATGTTTAGGTTTCCTAATCTGAATACTATAATTTCATGATAGAATTATGATTACAACACTGATAGTGCTTTCCAAGGGAGTGTTTAATTATTTTGGGTAGATTGAACCAAGTGTTCTGGAAGAAAAAGAGAACAGAGAATACAGTATCACTTGATATTTTGGTGTTTTTATGGACTTCACTCACTTATTCTGACCTGGTTTCTCAAACAGCCTTCTGCAGGTGCAAAACATGCCTGCTCGCCTATAGCCAGGATATTCCACATGCAGAAAGAGAAATTTGACTGGATAACCAGTCCCACACACAAGCCCACTTCCTACATACATCTGCAGTATCTCACACCTAATCACATCAGTCTAAGTCTACTTAGAAAATTACCTACCTTCTCACATTGCCTATGCAAGCATGGGAAAATGAAGCCATAAATGTCCCTCACCCCAGCAGTGTGGCCACATAATATGCACTTCCCATTTAACTGCCCACATTTTTTTCCACTTGAATATGAACTACAACTTGGTCACATTAAGACACAAATCTAGGTTTTGCACAGATATCATGCAAAAACAAAATATTAAGGATATTTAATGAAGACCCATCCCCAAAACATAGTGGAAATTGCAGAGATTACAAAAAATTAAGTGAAAAACTGACAAATATTTCAGGCTGTATGATATTAAAATTAATCCAGCTGAGCAGAATAAATTAGGTTAGGAGCTTGATTATTATTGCTTAATGCCAGAACAGCAGATCCTGATGGAGACTCCTATTTTTATAAATCATATTTATATTTCATTCAGTCACGTTTTCCTGATTTACAAGTAATTTTTAAAATCTAATGTTAGACACACTACTAAAAATTGAATAGTTCAGGCACATAATTTGGAAAACTGAGCCAGAAGACTTCTGGATGGAGAGCTTGTCACTTAAGAATGTGGGTTTATGTCATTTGGCTAAACCAGATCCAGACAATGTAAGTATTACCAGCTGGGAAGAACAATAATAACAACAACAACAACAACAATAATAATAACAATAAATTTTTAAAACTTTCAGGGAAGTACATTTGAGTATGTACTGATTTGTATTGGTACTTAAACATACAAATGAAACCCGTGGGACTAAATATTCATATGGGGTCATCCTGAAACTTGCAAAAGCGTGGGAAAACCTCCACTGAAGGAGTTCAACTTCTTTTGAAAGACAGTAGGAAACTCCAGCCAAGTTTCATAAGGGCTGAGTGAAACAGTCACAGTAATTGAATCTTTCTCCAGCAAAAAACCCAAGATGGCTTGTAACCCAGTATGGCTGCATCAGGCCATATGTGCTGGATCATTAAAGACAGCTAAAGTAAACAGATAAGTAGGAAATCCAGCCTGGCTTTAAGAATCTAGAGTGCAATCAGCTACTTCCACAAACTTAGTGAAGTGACCCAGAGCTCAGCAATTGGAACAATGAAAACAATAATAACATTTTGTTCAAAAATTGTCTTTCACTGAACGCTTGGGGAATGCGAATAAAATGTTTTGCTTGTCTGTTTCTGACTTTGGGAAAGCAAGTATTCTTAATCTATAATAAATATATATTTTTACATCTGTTCTTTAAAAAACTAAATACATTAGCAAGGAAATAGCAGCCAGTACTGAAACAAATAGGGCAGTATAGACATGCAATGCCAAAACCAATGGTACTGACTGAGGCGAAAAATGAACCCTTGCTGGTCTGAATCTAAAATTCTTCTAAGGTGATCAAGCGTAACCTGAATTTGTTACTTCTGAAAATCCAGTCAGCTTGAACCTGACACAACTGGGAACAGCCAGCATTTGACAGGAGAGGAAGGAGGTTCTCCCCACATCCAGGTCCCTGAGTGTCAGAGGTTCTTTTAAACTTAAGTGCTGATCCTGCAGGGAAAGGCATCTTAGGAGAGCTGAGGTTCACAACAGCCTTTACAAGCTGATCCCAAGCCACAGAACCACAGAGATCAACCTTAAAACCTGGTGTTAAGAGCTTGGTGAAAAAGAGGAGAAAAGTTAAAAAAAATAATGTTTCATGTAATTTAAAATTTTGGAGGTCCTTCTTGGTGAAACAAATTCTCTTCATTTTGGGTCTCATCCTCTTTCTCATACAGCTTTGGAAGGAGTATCCTCATTTTCCTCTTTGCAGCCAACCAAAAAAGTCCTGAGAACCTGGGATACTGCTCTTATTTTACGTCATACCTGCAGTGACAGCCCATAAAAATCTTTTACCAAATGACTAAGCAGAGGCTTATATTTTATTACAGCATAGGGTGTTCATGAACATCAAGAAATATCAGTACTCTGGTTTTCAGTGATTTTTTAAACAGATATTAATAAAAGAAATATATTAATAAATAGAAGAAGCACAATTTTTACTTGATTTAAGGTACATTTATTCAGCCAACATACCTAGGTGATTGATATTCAGAATGTAAAGTCTTGTTCAAATGGTCTGCTGAAACCAGAACAAAACATCTATGTCTGAGCCAAAATTAAACATTTCCTGAAAGAAACAGGAACAAAGCTAGTTATTTGTAAAGCAGATGTTATGTATTGATATTTTTAACTAATTGTAATTTATTTTGCCTGGAAGCAAGCCTGCCATTTTCATACAGCTCTTTGGGGTTTTTTTACCAGTTTTATGCCACTGGGTAGTGTTTACTGATGAAATGCAGTCAGAAGAGCTTCCTGTGTAATTGCACTTTCAGTGAAGCAGTCAGATCCTCTTCTTCAGCACTTGCTTGCTCTCACACCCACATATTCTTATTCGTATGCAGTGTCTTATCTCTTGCTGTCTGGCCTGTGAATTATGTGTCTGCTTTTATGTTTTCTGCCAGTGTTTGCTCATCACTGGTTGGTCATTTTTCACCTCCTGAGTTACACAGTCATCACTGTTACCACTTGTACTTCCATGATAGAAAATGAAAAGCATGTCCCTTCACTTCAATATTTAACCCTGTTTGTGCTAAAAGAGGTTCAGGACTATTCTAATCACAACATGTAGGGTTTTTTTTTTTCCTAATCAAGATCAATCCAAAGCTGAAAAACTAGGTAACATTTCTGTGGTGTATTAGTAAAATTATCAGAGTAAGCAAGAGTCTTGGCCTCTGTCTATGAAATACTGAGCCATAGCAGATCACTGTGAGGTTAAGTCTGCTCTTCCATATTATGGTGCACAGCAGATTGAGTGGGGGAGAGACAAATTAAATGGAGATGCACATAAGTGTGTGTGAATTAGAGAACACTGCAGGGCAGCAAATGGCTTCCTGAAAGCAGCAAGAAGCACTTAATCAGAGGGACCATGTGAGCCACAGGAATTACTTGCTCCCTTAGCTGGGAGATGTGACAGCATCTGCTCCAATGCTGCCATTAAGGCACCATAAACACCCCCCTTCTCTGCCATGAAGCACTGAGAATCAGATACTGGTGAAGTGACTGTCTTCCTGGTATTGCTGCCAAAAATACTTCAAGGGCATGTATGAATGGAGCAAAAAACTCAGCAGCTTGCTTTTCAGACTGAATTACCAGCATAAAAATGTATGCATTTTAATGAAAATTCTGTTCACATAGCCAAGTGTTCAAGAAATTGAAATACCTATGGGATTTCCAGTAGTATATCCTAAGAGGCTTCCTCTGTTTATTGTGACTTCCATTAATAAATTAATTGCTGACAAATTTATCACACATTGTGTGCACAGATCTTCAATCGTATTTGGCTGTGCATTTCTTTAAAGCACTTTGTTCTTGAAAATACCAGAAAAGTCTCTAGGCATGCCAGAAATAGTAACATTCATGCAAATTCCTTGGCCCCAGCTGAAAGTCAACAGAAAAAAAGACAGTTTGCCATTTGCTAGTAAAACATCAGTATTGTTTACAAAGGAAAAAACAGACTTAAATAACTACTTATTTATGAAATGCTGAATCATGGAACCAGATATGCCAAAACCTTGCCAGGATATATTTCCCATCCTGTTTGTTTTTTTTTACTGAAAATGGATTGAGAGAAATGAGTACATTCTCCACATCACAGACTCTTTGGCAGCAGTTACTAGAAAAAGATTGATCACATGAGAACAAACCTATCTCCATCTGGGAAATGGGTTCCACAGGTTCCATGCCCATGGCAGCAAGGTTGGAACCAGATGAACTTTAAGGTCCCTTCCAGCCTGAACCATTGGATAACTGTATTAAATTACAGTTTGATAGCCCACTTGGCACAGCAAACCCCTGTGGCCAGACACAGGTGGGACTCCAGGAGTCATGCTTCAGGAGCATGAAGCTGTCTGACCTGACCCCAGGGTCCAGCCACACCCCTCCAGTGGGTAAGAAATCCCCTCTTGCCCAGCCAAGGCACTAGCAGCCTGTTAACATGGGTGAAACTGAGATGATCAGAGGCACAATTGCATGGTTAACTACCACAACAAAGCTGCCCAGTCCTCAGAGAGCTACAGGTTTAGTAAGGCACATGCTGGATGGAAATCATGGCTGCTTATTTCCACTCAAGGAAAGAAAGAATCTGAGGCAATGTCAGAGGAATGCCATATAGGACAACTGCTGAAACATCTCCAGTTAAAGATTAAAAAAGCACAAAAGCAGAAAAAACAGAAGTCAAAAGTTGCTTTTTGCATATTGGAGCTAAATCACAAATCACACAGCAACTTGTTTCTCGGGAGGTCTCTGGGAACAATCAGTGAATTTGTTGCTTGGAAGTATAAAAGGTAACACATTCACAACTATGGTTACCATTCCTGAAATGGCTGCACAGCCAGCCATGGTCTATAGCCCCTGAGTACTCAGTGCTGAAACTGCCCTTTGTTTCCTGAGAGCTAGAATTGGAGTGAGAATGTTCAGGCAAAGACTGGTCTGAATTAAAGATCAACACTGTAAAAATGAACATGCAAAAATTCATCGTCATTTTCTGCAGTGTGCAGCAGTTAAGTATTCATCCCCAACTCCGTGAGCCTGAAAATGTACTGGAAGTCCAACTGTACAAAACAACTGGTTTAGCATGGAACAGCACCTTGTACTGCTTCAGAATGTACCTGTGCAGCTAAACAGTGCTGCTGGTGGGTCCCTTTTTACAGAACCAGAATAAAGGGCTGTGAGCAACCTGGGGACAAGACACCTTGGGCTCTGGACAAGTGACCTGTGCTGCCAACACTCTTCTGACCAGGGACTCGTTTTTAGCTGCATGGAGAGAGGAGTGCCCTAAATAAGACTTGCTCCTTGCAAGCAGACCCACCTGAAAATGTGTGAATCATGGGGTTTACAGAGCAAAAGTCTAGACAAATCCAGGAATTTTAATATGGTTTGAAAAGCTCAGAGGGGACAAATACTTGCTTTTTCTCCCATTCAGAACCTAGAAGCGTCTTCCATAGTCACAATAAAAGGGCTTAATTTTTCACCTTCCAGCTCACTGGAGTGCAGACAGGCCACTTTTAACAACACATGTTTACATTTTGTTATTAAAAAATATGTGCCGTTTTGGTTATCTATGTCAAATACCTCACAACAACAACCTAAAATTTGAAAAATTCTCCTCACATGACACATGAATTTTCCTGAGGGCTGAAAGATTTTTAGAACATGTCTTTCACATGAGTACTCCATTGCCAAATATCACCTTCTGTTATCTGCAATTTTGGAGGATGTGATTGAGTTCCACTGCCCTTGAAGAGAAGAAAAACAAGCTGTTTTTCTCTAGTTCTGGAGACTGAAACCACTAAAACAACATGGTTTCCTAACAGAAGAGCCAATTTATATAATGAACATCTCGAAAACAAATCCCAAACCTTTCATCACCTTGAATATATTCAAGAATAGACACGCCTTTTTTTAATCTCGCACTTGTTATTTTGACTTCAGAAACATCATGGGTTCAAAAAGTGGAACAGCTGGACAAATAAAAAAAATAAGATAAAAAGGAAAAGGAAATCACAGCAAAGAAAGCTGATGGAATGTTCTGTTGTGGAGAGATATGGAGAAATATGAAAACAAGCTCTTCCCTACCCCAGTGGGCTGATTCCTGGTTTATGTACCAGTCATGGCTTTTCCAGCTTTGCAAGGGATGCCAAGACAGTGAGACCTTGCCTTTCCCTCCACTGTCTGGAAAGGGGGACAGTCATGACAGGGAGAGGGTGGCACAGTTTGGGAGGCAGTGATGCCTGGGAAACCCCCATCTCCCCAGGGATTCCTCTCCCAGCTGGCTCCCCCCTCAAGGGTCCCAGTGTG
>VYZP01031466.1:0-16645 GCA_013400635.1 Hypocryptadius cinnamomeus | reverse complement strand
TCCCAGTGTGCCTGCACATCATTTCCCACTGCTGCAGAAAGACTCTGGAGTGCTTTGATGTGGGCAGCTAGCAAAGTATCACCTTCAGGAGGTGAGCAAGGGGAAAAAGTCAATTCCACGTGCATAAGGCATAATTCCAGGTAAAGCTCTCTGTGCTGTTGAGTAAACAGCCTGGCTGATCCTGCGCAATTGCTTCCTATCTCCCTGGGAGATAAGGACTGGGGCAGTTCTTTGGGACAGTCACCCAAAGTCTTTTCCAATGCATAACAGATAAGACAAAACTGAAACCGAAAGAGATTACATTTAATTTCCTTGCTGCTGCCAGAAGTTGTGATGCAGTGTGAAGGACTGTGTGTGTGCATACACATCCACATCCTCTGTGCTACAGGGACTGGGCAGTGTCTAGTGTTGTCAGTAATTGTTGTTTTGCCTTTCAGGACAAAAGCTCCAGAAAGGAGAATGCACTGAAGCATGGTTTTTTAGTCTGGGGATGCAATTACATACTTCCACTTCCAACCTTTTTTTTCTTTTTTTTTCTTTTTTCCCAGTAGCTTTCTAGCAAGTTCTAGAAATGCTAAAACTTATGCCAAATCAACAGCATGTAGCTGTGGACATGCACCTCTGAAAAGTGAAAGAAGCCTTTGTTCCTGAGCCACTTGTAACCAAAATGCAAAATGTAATTCTGAAAAAGAAATGTGAAAACTGCTATACCAGACCTTTACATGGTCTACTACCTTTCATTATGCAAAGGTTAAAATCACTGATTTAGAAGGTTATTTTTCAGTAATTAGACAAATCCTTTCTAAGGCAAGCACAACACATTCTGAACAAATTATTACTGCAAATGCTGCATGTATACTGTTCTCCTCTTCTTCAATGTTTTTTATTCAAATTAACTTTTATAATTTCCTTTTTTTAAAAAAAATTAAGTACTTCAGAAGTAATAAATGCTGTAAAATAACATGAAACTACCTTTCGTGGTTCAACTTTCATCATTCAACTACTCTCAAAAAGAGCAAAAAAAGATCTCACACAACATTTAATTAAAATATGATGTTGCTATTTAAGAACACAAACAGGAAAGCACCCCCGTCAGATGAAAATCCCTTGAGCTATTATAACTTTCTCTGATTCAGCAGACATAAAACTCTGTAGCATAAAACTAATTTCATGATACCACATAAATCAGCGTGTCATGCTGACATTACTACATATTCTGAAGTAAATGTTCACTTGATACAAAGTATATGCTACATTATTTTTTAAAAAGCATGTAGAAATGCATGTATATACAACATGTGGCATTTAATGTAATTACAGCTGAGATGAATTCTGCAGGAAAATCGGGATTCTCCTAAATTTGAAATGTCTGCAAGAATAATTTCAGCCTGCAAACATCAGCCCCACAGTGAAGAACTCAAAGGAGAGCTTTCCATCAGGGATTCAGTTTACCCATCATGTACTCTCACTTCATTAGAATATTTTTCTTCATTTGCAGTAAGCATCTAAAACAGAGAAACGTATTTCCAATGAAAGAGATGAATTTTATACATCTTTACTGGTTATCTCTTTTTTTAATATACCTTGGTAAAGATAACTTTTTAGCTTACAATTGTTTTCACTAATCATTAACAAATGTCATCCTACCTGAGATGTTGCTCAATAAATGTGTACTTTAGAGTTTTCTAGGGAATATTTATTGGGAAATGTATTTAAAATCATGGTTTTTAATAGAACATATTATATGTATATCAATGAATCCAAGACAGCTTCAGTTTTCATTGTGGTTTTTTTTTTTTTTGCCTATTAGTCCTCTTCTATTCCTGAATTTATTAAAGCAACCTCTCAAGGTATTGTTTATGAATTCCAAAACAGCTTGTATTTTCTTATGTCCTTTTAGGCAAAAGCTTTTTTCCCCTACTCTTTTCATATTCCATGGAGATTTTTTAAAATTTCAAATTTATCAATTGTTCATTTAAAATGTTCAGTTGACTTGTGTTCAGCATTATTATTTAGTTTTCATGCCATGTGGATAAACCGCAGTGATTCTGGAAAGCTCCCAGTTTTATCAACACCACCAGCACATATTGAAGTCCCATTTGTTACAACCATGACCATTATTAGTTTGTCCTGTTCCAGTGAAAATTCCCAGTGGGAGCCCCAAGTGCATAGCAAAGGCTACAAAGGTCTTATTTTAGAACTTGCTTGCAGGTTGCCATCTCTTGGGGACACTACCCAGCCATCAACACAGCAATATTCAGCTGTCACATTCTCAGCAGGACCAGGAGCAGCATGGGGTGGGTCAGGAGATCAGAACCTCACTGCGAGGGAAGGGACACGGTGTCCCACCTACCCTGTCCCCAACTGCACTGCATGGAGAGGCCACAACATGTGAACTAGAATGAGCTCCCTTCCTGGATGTGGCACTCGAGATGTTCTACAGACATCAGAACAATCTGTACCAAAATGTTTTAATTTAAATTGCTTAGCTGGACCTATCTTAAAGTACACTTAGTTTCACAGCAGAATGCACTTAGTTAGGTTACAGTCAGGCTACCTTCCTTCCACTGTATTCTGCTCATTATCCACTATGCTGGGTATTGTGGCATTGAAATTTAATTTTTGCAATGATTCAGCTCTGATATTGGGAGTTTGCATTTTTTATATAGTTCTTCTTCCTGCTGCATTTTTTTCATGAGCTTCATTCAAATTCCACTGAATGAGAGCACTGCCCAAATGAAGCTACAATATTTTTTAAAATAAAAACATTTTTCAACAACGGTTTTGGCTGCCTTTATAAGAGAAGTTTTAACAAACAAAAGAGAACATTCAATCTATTGTAAGGAAAACAAATAGAGACAAGCTGCTAACAGGTGCCAACTACTCTGGATGTCTCTTCTGCTCACTAAAGTCAGGATTTTTTTTAAATAATATATATTTTCTTCTTCTCTAAATGAATGTGTAGCATGCTGAGTCTTATATTCCTTAGTATCAAAAGTTAACCACCTATCTTACAGTACAATAATTTGTGTTTACATAAAGAGCTTTAGTACTATTGTCTGTACTATCATTAGACCTACACCTCTCAGAGACTTCTAATTTTCACTCTTTGCTTTAGTAAATATTGATTATCTATAACTATTTTTTATATTCAGATATGGATTGAAATTTATGCCTTTTGCACAAGCAACTGATTAACAGAGAGCCTTGTACTATAGAGAAAACATGGAGAGTTATGTAGTATAATAATCAGAATGTGAAATTTGGGATTATGAGCATAGTGAGAAAAATAAATACTGAAAGCAAAACAATAAATATTTTAAAAATATTACCTTGAAACACTAACAGATAGCTAGCTTATTTTATTAAACAGAGTGCATGAAAGTATTTTATAGTTTCTGTAAACGAGATGTTCTGTGTAAGTATACTATTAGCCTTAGAGAAATAACAGCCTGAGGTTGCTTTTGATTCCCTGGGATAACAGAGGACTTAAACATCCTCCTTCACTACCTTTAATGGTTTAATTGGATAGCTTCCTGTCTGTCATAAACCTTTCCCCATGGATCTCTTCTTTCATAAAAGTCAGCACAGCCTCTTTTGCCTTTGTCACTTTAAAAAAAAAAAAAAAGTCAGTAAGTGTACCAGTGTATCTGCTAACCCCTGACTTCCCAAGGGTTTTTTCAGCCTTTTTTTAATGAACTAAAAAAAAAGAAAGGAGAACAAATGAGACAAAGCTATTTCTCGTTGAAAGTGTTTGCTTTACAATTTTGTAATATTTATATAACAACAATCTTTAAAAAAAAAAACCAACCCACCCATATCGGTATTTTGCAAATATTTCTTCCCTTGTCAGACAAAATGCTATTTTAACCTAACAATTAAGGCACTTGCTTCTCACAGATATTTCTTCCCATGCAACTTATTTGTCACAGGATTGCTAACATTAAAAAGAGGATAAATTACTCTTAAGGGCTGTTTTCAATGAAACAAGCTGACTGAAGAAAAATCTGAGTGCACTATCCATCGTTGGGCATGAGACGTTTTAAATGCATTTTGGTTGTATACAGTCTTCCAGCTGTTTGCATTAGCTGTCAACCATAAGTTGACTATAAATTTTAGCCACATATTACTCGGTGTCTGAGCTTACTAGTAATGCACTTGGTATTTTTAAGAATCAGTCAAAATTCATACAGCATGCAAATCTAACAAAGAAGCCTGAACATATTCTTGCTCAGTGTAATTTGAGGGGACACTGTAAGACAGATGCAAATGTCAATATTATTCTCTGCATGTAAATATTCCCTTTGTTTGCACAATCCTCATGGGTGTCATGTTTCAGTATTTGGCTCCCTGTAGCAGACCAAAGGGCAAAGTGGTGGAGAGATCAGCAGTAACATACATCATAAGAAGCATTCAAACAAAAAAACCTTTTTGGCCTTGGCAAAACCAAAGCCACCAAATTCAGTTTCTGGTTGTGATTAGGTCAGTTTTACATATACTAAGTGACGTTTTTGGAGCCAAAGAAGACACTGCCTAGTGCTTCACCCTTCTCCCACTACAGCACAAGGAAGACTAACAGCACTAGACCAAAGACACTAAACACAAGACACTAACAACTCCACCCTGGAGTGTGATGCAGCAAGTGTTTGTACATCCACACACATTCACACCCCTCTACAAATAAATGAAAACCACACTCTACAACCCAGAACATATCCCCTGCCTTAAGACAAAATTTTTCATTCACTCTTTTAAGCAGCTATTAGTGCCCCTCAGCTCTGGCAGTCGTGTCCATCAGACCAGGCTCAGGCCAACAAGCCTGACTGGATGTACACAGCGGATCCCAGTGGCGAGGCAGCTGTGTGAGGGACCTCATCCATGTTTGCAAGCAACAGAATGGAGGGGTGTAAAGAGCATGGATCCAGGCTCTTCTCAGTGGTGCCAAGCAACAGGACAAGAGGCAATGGGTGGAAACTGGTGCACAGGAAATTCCTCCTGAATGTGAGGAAGATCTTCTCTACAGTGTGGGTGACCGAGCACTGGAACACCTTACCTAGAGAGGTTGTGGAGTCTCCCTCACTGGAGATGTTCAAAAACCATCTGGACACAATCCTGTGTGATGTGCTCTGGGTTGACCCTGCTTTACCAGGGAGGCTGGACCATTTGACCCACTGTGGTCCCTTCCAACCTGACCCATCCTGTGATTCTGTAACTGAGGGGTTTTGGCTCTCTTTCACACACATTACTGTCAAATCCTGACGAACAGTGGTTTTTGCTTTGTAAAATCCAGTGATGCAATAAGCAATTGTTTTCCCTGCAAAAATTAGACTGTTCTTGCTTGAAGTTATTGACTTTAAAACAACAGCACTTTTATATTTTGTTCATTCAAAAGTTTTCCAAAATGTTTCATTCCTGCTTTCCTACTTGCAGACCTGTCTCAGATTTTGGACACTTGTTGACTCAAAAAACCTTCCTGGAAAGGCATTTTCACAGACACCCCTCAGTGTACAGCCTTGCTCAGCTAGCTCCTCATTTCCAGCATGGGATTCAGTTTAAGCTTCATGTGTTCAACCAGCAGCTCCCGCTGACCTCCTTAAGGGACACTTACTTGCCAAAGGAAGTTTTTTTAGCACTAGTATTTTTTAGTTTCACGGCTCTTATTTCACATCAGTTAACTTTCATTGCAGTCAATTTCAAATCTCCAAGTTGTTCTGAAGTCCATTATCACTCACTATCTGACTTTATGGGTCTGGGTTTTTTCCATGTAGCACATGTATTCCTAGAAGGATTCCAATTAGAGGCTTTGTTGTTTTGTTAGTGTTTAGGTCAGCAGGAAGTACATCTTTGCACATGCAACCCAATGATCCAAAAAGTATTCTTACTTTCTGTTGCACTGCCAGGTGTTGCTTATTTTAATTCCAGTTCCACCCCCAGTTTGCCTCCTGAATGTTTTGCCTCAGCTAAGCCGAACAATAAACTGCAGATGCAGATGAGGGACAGCATCCTTTGCCCATTATCCCAGCAGGGCTACCAGCGATGACGCACTGGTGCCTTCGCACGGCCACAGCAGGCTTTCCTTGCACTGCTGGTGATTCCTCAGCACGGGAGTGCAGAGGAAGGAGGATGAGGAGGAGGATGAGGAGGTGGCGATGGCAGCCAGGGTGGATCAGAGCGGGTCCCTCGAGCCGTGCTGCCCTGATGTGGGGGGACACGGCGGAGCAGCGGCAGCTCCGTGGGTAAAACCCTGCCCTGGCCACCAGGCAAGGGCAGCGCCTCGGGCAGAGCTCAGGCTGCGGCTTTTCCCAGCGTTTACTGCTGACATTTTAAAGACGGTTCTGGCTCCCTCTCGTGGAGCGTGAGCCATAGGCAAGGTTTTGCCATGCACTGCTTACATGTTTACACATTCCCAGCCCTAAAGTTTATAGAACAATAAGATAAACTCTTTCATTAAACAGATTTAAAGGACCTCGCACTCTGATTTCTCAAAAAAAAAAAAAAAAAAAAAAAGCTCCTTTATCTGCACTGTCTTCCTACACTAAACCACGACACTCACCAACATAATGCTCCAATTCTTCATGAGCCTTCAGCAAAGCTCCAGAAGGCTCCTTTCCTTCCTCAGCACTTCCCCGGCTCTGCCTATCTGACACTCACGTTCCACCTCCAGCTCCTGCATGCACCACACCTAAAGGTGGAAGATGCTCTTGCCAGAGTTCTCTGTCAGCACACTGCATCACACAAAGGTCTGCCTCCAGGATAAAGAGAACCAATACTGAAGGGAATATTTATATTTCATTGTTGGGCTTATTTCCTGACATGTTCCAAAATTTTTTTTATAGCATCTCTTTCATAGGAGTGAAATAAAAAGTGACACTGCAATGTGTTAAGAATAGCTAATGTCAGATACAGAAGTAATGAGTATTTTCCTTTTCTTCCTTTGTGTTTCGGTTCAGCTCTCCATGGATCCATAAAATATGAAGATGACATCATCTTACTAAATGCTCATGTTTATTTGATGGTCCTTCATGATCTGAAGTCCTTTATTTCCTTCATTAAGCAGAAGAAAATGCAAAGGGAAACAAAAACCAGGGGGAGAAAAAAGCATTATTTAGACTAAATCCTTACAAGAGGATCCCCCATTGTACTTACTGGTATGAAAACACCTTGCTGTTTCACTTCAACATGAAGTTTTCTATGTGATTTTCATATGAGGTATTAATTGGTATGGCACGTCAAAATAAGCAACATTTTTTAAGGCCAGAATTCCACCATGTGCCATGTTCATCACTGCACTCAAAGTACAGCCCACAACAGGAGAAGTCAATTTTTTGTACAAAAACTGTTTCTAAAAAAGCAACTTGTGCAGGCTTATAGATACAAAAGGAAAATGATGGCATTACAGGCATAATACAGGGTTGTTCTGCAGCACTTAAAATACTACTCATTAGTCCTACTCTTCATTAATAAACTAAAGTAAGTTTTGTATGATATGTTTTAATTTTGTCTATAAGTGGTAATAGATACTGCAACTTATAAGTTAAAAAAGAAAAATCCATGGGACTGTCAATAAGAGAGGTGTATGACTTTACACAGGAGCATGCCCTAGGAGAGGGTTACTTGCCTTTTTCCCAGCCTCTGCATGCCTCCACTGAACTGGTGAAATGTTTCCAGCACAGTAAAATGTTGATTTTCCCTCCATGACAGCAAAGAGAACAAATACATCAGCTGCTTCCTAGGAAAGTGCAGCCAAAATAAGTAAAATGGGTGCTCCTGGAGAGAGAATGGACACCTCCTACACCTCCCACATGTATTCTAGTCCTGAAAATGTCTATATAATCCAAATCAAATCCACAGCAGGCTACTTGACTATCCCAGGTTGAACTGTTTGGTTAGCCCAATCCTTCTTACTGTGTAAGCACTCATGACAGCAATAAAGTAAATAATAATAACAATGCTAAGTAGTGTTCCTTGAGAAAATGTAATAATTTTGCTTTGAAACTGCTGTAGTAGTGAAAGCTGACAGAGGCAACAAACATATTTGGAAAATTCCTGCTCCTCATAAATTGAGGCTGTTATGTTGGTCACACTTTTTCTCTTACATTCATTATGTGCTTTATTGTCACTTTCAATTTTCAGAAAAACAAATGCTGCTTGTCAATAATCTAGTTTGCAATAAGTCAAATCTGTGAAAGCACAAATGATGCTCAGTCAATAAGAACTCATGGGTTTCAATATGAACTCATTTTGTTATGGTTCTTGTCACTGGCCTTTGCAATATTTTCTTTCAGTATTTTGAGGCAGCTCACAGTCAGCAAATTCACATTGACAAGGACCTCACCCTCTTACTCAGATGAACTGGAAGAATTAAGTGGCAAACACTGATTCTACCAGTATTGCTGGTTCTCAGCCAGCCAAAGCTCTCAGCAAAGATGACTTGCACAGAATTATATTTTTTCTTGCAAAAATATTTTAAAAATATGAAATAATTAAAAAAAGAAAGGCAAAACAAAATGAAAACCCAAGTCTGCCTCCTTATTTCACCCTTGAATAAAAACACAAATTACAAAATGGAAATCTGTGAGAGGCTTACAGGAATGTCAAAACCAATGCCTGTGTCTTGCTGAAACTGCCAAAACTCTGATAAAATCACATCTTTAGGCTTCTGCTCATCATAACAGGCCAAGACAATATTTCATTTGTCTGCAAGTAATAAAATTGTATAATAATTGCTTGTCACTAGGCAACCATTGATTTTAAGATGAGTTATCAGTTCTTAGGGACAAAGCTAAACATAACCAGGAGCTACTAGTTAATTCTTTAAATAATCATTAAAATCAAATAAATTATATTTTCTTTCCCCAGAAAACTACTCATTTTAACTCCAAACTTCAAAGAATCAGCAAACACATTAGTGTGGCTTTGTTAAATCTGTTCTTGCTTTTAATTATGTAGGAGATATAAAAGTGTTTGTACCAAAAAACAAAGAGAAAACAGTGAGTATGAGAGACAGGACTTTAGTGTATTGAAAATCTTTGCTATAGCTCAGGACTGAAAAGTGCTATTGGCCATTTTATTTTGTCTCCAATAGCCTCCTAGCAACAGTATTTTCATATTGTTACCACACCTTTTTTTTTTTTTAAAATCATTATTTATCTCTGCCACAACACAGACTAAAGGCTAAAACACATAAATATGGGGTTTTTTCCCCTTGGTTAGAATACATCTTCAAAGATCTAGCCTAAAGTTATTTGCAAACTAATTACAAACATCAATCATCCATTGTTTTATCGAGCTCTTTCCCACTGAGCTCATTCTTAGATTTACCCATGAGTAAATCCTATTCTTCCTCTTCGGTAGGCAATAATCAGCCAGCTCACTTCCTTTTGCTCCAAAGGATCTCTGCTCTCTTGGTGTCAGCTGTATGCATCAGTTCTTGTCAACTTTTACTTTTCTTGAGTATGCTCGAGTCATCTTCCTCCAGATCTGTTTTTCAACAGCACCTTAACACTAATATTTCCTCTCTTCACAGGAAGTGTCCTTACTGATGATCTGCCAGTCCTCTCTGCCTAGAAATGAGAAAGTAATCCAGCATGATTATTCCTTAAAATAAGTCCTTAAAATTCCTTGGAATACAAGCTGACAAGGAAATGAAAACAAACAGCCTTCTACAAAACACTTCAGACATCTGTACCAATGAAAGAAATGCAGGAATATGAATGGAAGCCCCCAAATGTAGGAAATTCTAAGTGTGGTTGCCTGGGCCAGTTAGCATAGCTGAGAATGGATTGGGTAATTGATGTAGGCTGAATGTGTGGCAGAGCAAGCATGGAGGGGGGGAATATCCTGTTACCTTGTGCCAAGAGAGCACACCCTGAGAGAAGATCTCCAGTGGTCAGCTGTGCATACACAGGTAGGTCAAGTAGCACAACCATTATATGCTAGTTTAGCATTTCTGGGGAAAGAACAAAAAGGAGGAAGAGGAGCAAGAGACATCAAGATGGAAGATACCACTTCAAAGGAACTGACTATATTTCACTGGCAGAAAAGAAGTGCACCTCAAAAAAATTTAAGCAATTGAATCATCTAAAAAAAAAAAGAAAAAAGATGAAACTTAAAAAGAGATGACTTGTGGGTCCTCAATTATCTGAACTCAAGAAGTACACAACTTTGAAATGAAATGAGGAAATGAATGAGGGGCAACAATCTTTTTGAAGCATGAAGGACGGAATGAGGCTGTCTAAAGTACAAAGGCAGATCCATCAGGGAAAGATCATAAAGGACAGAAGAAAATACCCTGTCCACACATGTTGTAGTGGAAAAAGCACAGAAAGAGATGGTTCAGAAAAGGTCAATGTTTATTCATTGTCTGCTTTACAGTGACACTCCCAGCTCTGTATTTTGCTTTGTATTGGCTCACTGCCACCAGGTGCAGATCTTTCACATCTTCCCATAGAAATGCTTATTCTCCTGCTCCCAGAACTGCCTTAGCTCATCCAGGCTTTTTGCAGTATTTATCCTCCAGCATGGCACTACACCCCTCACAGTGCCAGGGCACACTCTCCATTAATTACACAGGCAATACATGGGTTAGCAGGGGACACCCTTCCAAAATACATTTTCTACATCTTTGATAGTGTTCTCAGTGCCAAGTTTGAAATCTGAGTTCTAGGTCACTCACCCAGCTAGTTATACCTTATCTTGGCCATATTTCTTTTACTGTACAAGCCCGTCACAAATAACAGCATCAAAAGCCCCAATAACGCCAAGGCAGATTAAATGTACAGCTTCCTCTCTGTTCAAATGACATGTTATCCTAACAAGGAAAGAAATAATATTGGTTCAACACAACTTGCTGACTATAACTCATCTCATTTTGGTCTTTCAAGTACTTATATGTATTTAGAATTGTTATTCCAGAATCTATCTGGAAACTGGAGATAGTTGACTGGCCTAAACCATTCACCTATCCCTACTTTTCCTCTTTCCCTTCTTCCTCTTCCCTACCCCATCTGTTTTCTCAGTACTTTTCCTGTGTTTAAAGTCTTCAGAGAGTGCAAGCAGCTCTAATTTTCAAACAATTTCAAACAATTTTAATTTGGGGTTGCATAAAATGTTGGCTGACGCAACATCCTGCCTCTTAATTGCTGCTCTGAATTCTCTTATTTGAGAAGGATTACTATTGAATAGCTCTCAATAATATAAATTGCAGACATGTCTCCCAACAGATTATTTATAAAAGTTTGCACTTCACATAAAGTAAAAAAATGAACCGGAATATGTTCAAGTAATCAGTAAAAATTCTGTCAATCTTACACATAAGGATGTATCAGATAACCTATTTAAAGAAAGGAAAAAAAAAATTCGAAGACAGGAAAAGATTAATATATTACAGTATTACATTTACACTAATGAGCATCATCATTTATTTCACGGCATATTTTTGTTTTCTTTCCTCATTTCTGAATCAAAGTGTTTGAATAGTCAAATACTTCCAATCACTACATTTGCAAAAGTAGAACACAGAATAGCCTGAGAAAGGAGAGAATTGGTGGAAATGGAAGACAAGAAAACAATTCGTATCTCATAACAGATGTCTGGTCTTTGACATTTTAGATATTCTTCCTTCATGTTTGCTGATTCATTTCTTGACTCTCTCTTTCCTGGAAGTCTCAACTACTTAGTCACTTATGTATCTTTTGAAATAAACCATAATTTTTACCTAGTGCTGACAGCTTGTCATCTTTCTCCCAAGAATTCATACTGATGGATGCTGATCTTGAGGTGTGTCCAAGACTGAAAGAATCTGCTTTTGGTTTTCACTTAATTAGCTAAAATCTATAAAGAACTGTGGTACGTGAGATTGCATGGAAGTACTGAAATCCATTTTCAGTTACAACTCTTCTCAGTGCAATTCTTTAATATTTAACCCTTTATTTTAAGGAAGTTTGTCCGAGAGAGCCTTCCTTGTTCAAGAAGAACTTGAAGGATTACAGCTCAAGGTCAGAAGGACATAGACTCATTTCCCCACAGAGCAAGCATCCCTACTTGGAACCCTGTTTTGAAAAACTGGTGCAAAACACTTCTAGTTCCTTGTAACAGTAGGGTTTGACCTCTCAGGACTAGGCCTCCTGGAGCTCCTGGAGTAATTTTGCTGTTCCCAGTTCCTTGTTCTTTCTGCAGTGAAGGGTTCAGAAATGAAGGGTAAGCCTACAGAAATTCTTGGGTTATACTGTCACCAATTTTCAAGCCTGAAAAGTTGTTTGAAAAGTTGTTTAAAAAGTCCACATCATTCACATGTGTATATACTCAAAATCTTGACAAATGGAGTTTTTATGATATAATAAAATACTCAATAATTAGGCTAGGTAAAATCTATTTAAAATATATCTCATGTATTAGACCACCACAATGCCATCTCATACAACTGAAGAGGATGAAGTCTAACAAACACACAAAACCCCCTGAAAATCCTGAGAGTAGAGTGGATATGCAAAGGAGCAAATAAAACCATACAAAAGTAATGGTTTGTTTAGTCACTTTTTTTTTTTTTTAATTGAGAGAAGGCCTGGGTGGCTATAATTTTATTACAGGGAGCATTGCCCATGTTTAATAATAGAATGGAAATTCTCAAGTGCTTTTATGATGTGGTTGTACCACAGTGAATATACAAAACTCCCTACTTCCATGTGCAGTCACACAGGATCCCTGTCTATCCTGCAGAACCGGATGAGATACCATCCTTTAAGCCCAAAGTGTCTGGAGCAGTGCCTGCTCAACATGATCAGCCAGCTGTCTGAAGGCCACCAACAAGTGTTCTGCACATCAGAAATTCCAAAACCCTTCAAGGAACAAATATTTAGAGCATCCATGTCTACAAAAATGTTTTCTTGCTACATTTTTCAAACCCGCAGAATAATGTTCAGAGACATAAAGGCAGTGAAAGGTTGCCAGAAAACACCATTCCAACATCTTTTGCTTCTTTTAAGCTCTGCAAAACTCAGACATGGCGACTCATACAAACTCACATATGATCATAAATGTAATATATCATAATTTGTCAGGGCAGTACAAATCTGAGGATAAAAATATAAGCACACTATAGTGTCATTTACTTTTGACCTTTGCTATTTAGAAAAAGGCAATTAATTTTTGGTCCTGCTATGTTAGGAAAAGCCATCATGAAGAATGAAGAGCTGTGTTAGGACATTCCAGACATAACCCTAAGCCCTGCTCCTGCACAGAGTGGTGGTAGTACAGCACCACGTTCTGAAAAAAACCACAAAACAGGGAGTGAACCTAGCTTTCCCTAGCTTTGCCTATCAGGTTGGCTGCAAACTGCAAGGTTTCATAATCCTCTCTCTCATGTTGATTATCTGATTTACAACAAAGCACAAGTTTATATGAAAGCCACTCCTCCTGTCAGCGCATTGAGTCCCTTTCACTCAACTAGGAGGAACTGTGTATCTTCATGCTAGCCAGCTTGCTGCTCATATCAACCAATGAAACCAGCATTTTGAGATAACAAAATACAAATCCTTTGGCAGCAATGTTTAAAAGACAGTATTAGCCTAAGAGGAGGGAGGGTGCAGTGATGATGTAGTGTGTAGGAAAGGACTCCTTACACAATATATTTGCTTATAAGCCAAGTGTTAGCTGGCTCTGAATAAATTCTCTTCAGTAAAGTACTGACAACAATTAAACATTTCCAAAACTGACTTAAGTTGATTCTAGTTCTAAGGTTTGGAAGCTTTGGTTTTGACAAACTTATTTATTCTCTTAAGCCTTTGAAATTTTTTCCTCCTAACCATAAAAATCTTTTCTTTTTTGCGCAAAAAAAGGTTGAAATGAGAGTTGTTCAACACCTATATATTCCTTTCACTAAAAAGGAAGAAGATCTAATGGAAAAAAGTAGAGATTATAAATACTTTAAAGTCTGCAACTACATATGAAGTGTTACAAGTACTATGACAGGGTGTTTTGCATACTGGTAATTGGTTAAAAATCAACTATACAATTAACTTGGAATACATCACACATAAAAGTTTTCTATCAAATGAGAAAGTAAAACCTCTGCTTTTTCAAAGACACTGCTTTTGCAACATTCAAACAGTAAGTATTGGTTATGGTTTAAATATGAGAGAAGCTTTACAGGTCTATGTCCAACAACAACTTCATTATAGTGTGACTTGGTGCTACAAGGAAGTAAGTTATTAAATAAGTGAATCACTGAAGTTCATAAAAGAAGAATTTTCATCTTTCACTGTCAGCAGTTTACACCCTCACATATCAAATAATTATGCCATTTCTCAGAGTAGTAGCCTGTATAGATTTATAGCCCAGAATTTTTAGATTAATTAGGAAGACAACAGGTATTCCAGAAATCAATCCACTTCTGTACAGGTTATTTTTTTTTTCCCAACTCTGTCTTTCCAAGAATGAAGAGTATGGATCCAGAAAGAGACATCTGTACAAATATGCCACATCAGGAAAGTCTGGTGCATTTGGAAGGAATTAGTAGAAGTTAAACTACTATGAAAAGTCACCTAATCCATTTTTGAAGCACATACAATTTCAGATAAATACATACAACAGGAGGTCAGAGTGCTATAATCTCAAATTAACCAGCAGCTCTAGGAACACTTACTACAACTTCTAGAAGTACACAGCATATCTGACCTTATTAAATTGGCATCTATTGACAGTTTAATTTACTGTCTGTTGACAGTTTCATTGACATGGCCTAAGCCAGAGATGAGCAACAGGGAAAGCTTCATACCCACTGCAGTTCTGCACTGCGGTACAAATCTGATGTGTAAACCATCAGCCATTTATGTTTCCAAATTGGCAAGGCTACATCTCCAGTTATCAGAGCACAGTATTTGGTTTAATCCTTCAAATGTGTTTTTTGAAGCTAACAAAAAGGTAAACATGTCTATGCAGAATTTAACTTTGCACGGTACCTGAACTGCCAAGTTTCAGCTGCATGTGTTGGCCCAAATCTGCCAGACTAAACAAGGACAGAAAACAGGAACCCAGAATGACTGCTGGGCCTTTGTGGTTTTGGAGATGAGACTGAATATATATTCTCATTTTTTGGAAATTGCTGAATTTAGGCAACTTTCTTTGTTAAAGACCTACTCAGAATTCTCCAACATGATTTCAGATAAGACAAAAAAAGGGCACTTTTATTCAATAAATCTTCTTTATTCTGAACTCAGTTTTTGTTCCACAAATGCATCTGAAATCAGAAGGCATCTTGAGGTGTACAATTATTCATTTTAATTAAAAAATATCAGGTGCTTTGTGACCATCAGTTTTACTCAATGCCTAAGTGACAGAATTCAGAAATTTTTGGCTTTCAAGTTTTTGGCTTTGACTTGAAGTTCCACCACAGATAATAAACATGGAACAGAAATAATTCTTCTGGTTTGTAACTAGCCTTCCATATCCCATATGGAAGTATACTAGTATCCTATAATTATCTTCTACTTTGTGAAAATGTAGAGCACTACTGCTACCTAATGGGTCATTTTCTTCAGAGCAAGAGGCAAATTACCTATTAGACAAAAGACAATTTTTTCTACATACTTCTTTTTCCATGTCAGGGAAACAATCAGGAGGACACTTAGCAGTGGTAATTCGGAGTATTAATTTTTAATGATGATACTCACTGACAGCAGCATGTGGATGAAGCAGTTAACTGTATAATAATCACTGTGGTGAATGCCACTGGATTCAGTTAGCAACACACATACCAGTTTATCAGTTTATAAACCAAATAAACCATCTTTCAGCCTTGGCTGGTGAATGCCACTGCACTCAGTTAGCAACACACATACCAGTTTATCAGTTTATAAACCAAATAAACCATCTTTCAGCCTTGGCCCTTCTACTGATACTACATTTTTGCATATCTTATTCAGAAATGTGTGCCTCTGAAATCAATCTGCATTCATGGGCAAATCTGTATTCATGGGCAATCTGTATTCAAGGGCAAAAAAACTGTCTCACAGGTGACACAGAAAGGGGAAAGCAAACAAAGTGTTCATTGGTTATTGAAAAGTAGGATAGGGAATCAAATCACTTGTTGATAAAGGACAAAACAAATAATAAATTACATAAGAAACAGCATACAAATGTTTCCACTATAAGCAATACCTTTTATTTTGGCCCTAACTCTGTCGAACAAACACTTTCCATAAAGCTTTTGCCACTTACTTCCCTACTGCTCCAAAGCAGGTCCTTCTTTCCCACCCTACTGTAAGCACCCCGAAGCAAGGGAAGGCCACCCTTTAACACTGGCACATGCACACCCAGCCAGCACTGGCAGATACCTGCAAAAGCCAGAATAAATATTTGCTACAGATGACAGATCATTTCAAGTTTTAACTGGAACATTAAAAATGTTTTGTGTGAGCTATGCCAATTTTCTCCTACCTGTGGGCAGCTAGAGTGAACAAGTTCCATCCTAGCAAGTATTTTTCTTCAGTGCTTCTCCTTTCAGAAGTCAACCAGCTTGTTCTAACTTAAATTTTCCTAAAATAATCTATCAATAGTATTGTCAGGCTGGGAACAGAGATCTTTACTCAGCTTAAAGGTAAAGGGACATAAGAAGAAAGCAGAAGCCAAGAAGATCTTGGATCAATAA
>VYZP01031464.1:49930-84898 GCA_013400635.1 Hypocryptadius cinnamomeus | reverse complement strand
GGGCCAGCAGAAAAACAGAAAAATACAGCTATGGCTGTTTTGGAATTCAGGAAGACTATGGCTCTGTAGTTCAACAGATACCTACTGTCTTCAAGTGACCTGTGGGACATGCACCATCCTTCATCTGGAAAACAGAAAGACTAGAACTGAGCTTTCCCCAGCTGCCCAGGCTTCAGCCTCTCTAAGGCTGTAGCATATTGCCAGCTTATACTAACCCCTATCAGCACTGGGACCTGGTTCTGGAAACCTTTTCTTTTACAACTGACCTGTCAGGCACACCTGCAGGGCACCATATGGTCCCCACCCCATAATAACTACCAGTGTTCTCCACCCATTTACCAAGAAATGAGCAGTTCCATATTCCATTATAAAACTGACCAACACTCTTTTCCCTGCAGCCTGCCCCTGTCTCACTTCCCTACCCACCTCCATGTGCCTCATGCCACCTGCTCCTCTGTGGGCTGCCCTTCCAGGCGAGGAGAAGGATCCCTGCACTGAGGCCATCAGGAGATGTCTTTGAAAACATGTGCAATGCAGTAGTAATTGTGAATGCAGAAAAATCAGACAATGGCAGCACATCCTCACCTGACACTGCAAGAATGCAAAAGCTCTCAGAAATGTTGATCAAAAGGGACATCTGGAAGCCACTTAGTTCAAAGTCCTGTTTACAATAGGACTGGTGTGTGTGCTAGATCAAGTCAGTTGTGACTATTGATCTGGTTCTCCATTTTCCTATAGTCTCCATTAAGTTCAAGTTAAAACTCATTCTCTCCTCTGTTCCTTCAGATTTTTTAATGCACCCACCAGCACTGCTACTCTGTATTCTCCAGGCATCTGCTGCTTCTGTGCTCCTTCCGCAGTTTCCTTTCATGTTGTCCAGCCATTATCAGAGTTTTTTCCCATTACAGTCAGGATGGCATTTGAACTGATACACATCTTTGTTCCTTGAAAAACAAAGCATGGTGTTTCCTACTCCCCTATAGACCAAAGGACACAGTAAGCATCTGCCTTGAATGTATTTTCTGAAACTTTGGTGAAAGTTTTTTAACAAATGTATGCGACTTAACGGAAAGGTTTCTCCTCTTGTTCTTCTTCCTCTAATGAACAGGCTTAAACAAAGGAAAAACAGTCAGTTGTAACTTGTCCAGAACCTTAGAGGCCATGTACAAAAGATTTCTCCCCCATATCTCTTAAATAGTTTATACAGAACATAAAGCCATGAATAACATAATAACCACTGCTCAGACTGATACCGCTTCAGGGAAATCACTGGGAATACAAGCAGCAGAAGACACGCCTAGATAATCTTGGGAACTAAATTTAGAGCTGCATCTCTGCCTAATTGTTCAACCCATTTCCTCCTCTCGCAGTGGAACAAGGATTCCTTCTGGAGCAGATGGATCTTGTTCAGTTTAGCTTTCCTCTGAGGAACCCAATCTTTTAAAGTTGCTTGCCTTCTGCCTTTTCTTCCTGAATACCCCTCCAGACAGGCCTGTCAGAACCAGGTCCCTTTAGAGCAGAGAGTTTTGTTACACTGCAATCCATCACACCCAGTCAGTTGTTCAGTTTATATTGGAAGGATACCAAGAATGACCAGTTCCTCTCTACTACATCAAACCAGCCTGGCTTTTTAACATGGCTTCAAAAGGCGCATTAAAGATTCTCTATTAGGAGAAACAGGATACAAAAGAGAAGAAGAGTTCAAGTGCAACATCCTAACTGTACAGCCTCAGAGTTGTTTTGGGATGGTTTTTCTCATAAAATGTAGCAGTATCCAGCATGCCTCACCAAAATGCCTGGTCCCACCACCAGCATATTGATAGGAAATATCAATAGGAAGTAAAAATAAACTCCTGGTTGATAAGTAGTAGGCTCTTGAACATGAAAATCACTCCACTTAAATAACTAAACAAAGTTTGCAATTTGGATTGAAATAGTGCTGCTGATAAGGTAGCTTTAACTCCATTAATAAATAATGGAGTTAGGCTGATTATACAGCTGAGCTGAGTTGACCTGATAGCTGCTTGACCCTAAGGAAGTCCAGTTCATTCATCTCTCCTCTCCTTTCTTCCTTTTTGCCCTCACCATGACTGCTTAGCCTGCTCCTTTCCTTGTATTGGCCCTAGTGCTTCTCTGACTGCATGCTGAGTCAGCTCAGCGCACTGATATAGTAAAAAAACTAACCTGAGGGGGAAAACCACCAAGCATCACCCAAAGACTTTTCTGACCATTTTCAAGTTGAAAGAACTTAGTACCGTGTCAGAAGACAGTGACAGCCACTCTAACAGAAAAAGAACTATAGCGAAGCTGGAAGGACACATATAGGGAGAGATATGAGAGAAAAGAAAAAAGTGGAGCTTCTCCATAGCTCCATTAGGAAGAAGAGGTTACTAACTCTGGAGACCGCTGTGAAGACCCAATAGATCTATTTGAGGAGACTCTGGATCCCACCAGGCTGTTGCTGGTCCCAGTATAAAAGCAGCTCCACCAAGGAAGGCAGAACTGAGGATCCAGACAACTGGGATATTGTTTTAACTTTTAATTTTAATCTGAAAATTAAATGTAGAAACATTTTTCCACCAACCCTCCTCAAGAACTGCTAACCTTTTTGGCGTCCTCTTCTGGTGATTATTCTCCCTGTTGCCACAACAGAGAGCATTATGCCGTTGCCCCCAAACACGGGATGTAAGATGTGGGCTGGTGCCACAGTGATATTAGCAATCCAAGCTAACTGAACTAGGACAGCTTGTCTGATATAATCCAGCAGGAAAAAGCTAGACTGCTCCCAGTACTCTTGTGATTTTATTTAACTGTACACAGTGTTTTAGACATCTTATTCTGAATAATGAATACTTCTATCTCATTTTGATAAATAAGTGCTTATTCTGAGAAAAAGGAATAACAAGAAATATTTTTTTCTCTTGGGACTGGAGGCATTTTCATTGCATTTCTTCGTGTGTTCCAACTAGAAAGCTAGTATTATCCGCTGGCAAAGATTTCTGAGAAAAAAAACTATGTACAACACTCTAATCTAAAAAACTTNCATGGAGGTGACTGTCTATGTAAAAAAATACTGAAAGAAAATGTATTTTCCAAACACATGGTACTTGCTGAGATATTTTTCTAAATCAGGATACAGAAACAGTACTGAAGGATCCGGACGAGCCACTGTGGTGAAGCTACATGCCTCAAGTTTAAGTCCCTTCAGCAAACTCATTTTAAAGGATCCCAAGACTAACAAATAGGAAGATTTTCACCAGCCTAATTTTAACTTTAAAAACCAAAAATTTGTCCAGACAGGAAAAACTCTTTTTATAGGTATCTCCTAAAGTAGAAAATACATGTACATGTTTCACTGTTTACTTAAATTAGAGCTGTTTGTATATAGATGAGGTTCGATAGGTTCAATACCCATGAAAGAAAATTTGAATATATAGACATGGCTGTGACTGATAACTTGTTCCGAAATTATTTGTACAGAATGTCCCAGGAGAGAACAGTGATTATCAGACAACAGAGAAATGCATCATTTTCTATGAGCAAAACATCAGCATTGAATTATTTTTGAGTGAAGGAAATCCAGAAGGGTTTCCTAAACAAACAGTGAGAAAAAATGTTCACTGTTTCCTAATTTCCTCCATAATGAAAGGCCCTGAATGACTCTTAAAACTGGGTTTTAACCCAGGAAGCTGGAAGAGATAAAGTAGAATGACTCTCCTTCTCGAAGTACCTTTCAGTCTCCAAAATCTACAAGAGAAATTTCCACAATCAACTCGGTCTAATTGTCTTAGGAAACCAATGCCAAAGTCTCTGAGATTTTTAAGAATCAATAGAAGCTAAATGTTTGCATTTTCATTTCGCTAAGAAATATGCTTGACTTGGTCTACAAATATTTCTCATTGCTATGACTCTCAAAAGAGATCCTAAAGCTTTGTTTAGTGTTTGCCATGTCATTGTTATGGAGACTTCCATCTAAAATATTTTCAACAATATACTTGGAAATTGCTTGAAATTTGTCTAATTCTGTAGAGAAAAAACAAAACCCAACCCAAAAACAAAACCAAAGAAACAACCAAGCAAAACAGAAAGAAACAAAATCAATGAAGGAGACATGGATTTTGCTGATGTGTAGGGTTCAGGTTTTCCAGGTCTAACTAAAATAATTCTGCCANAAAAAAAAAAAAAAAGAAAGAAAAAAAAATAAGGTGGGAGGGTGGGAGAGGATAACTTAGACAGACTGTCCAGAAATTCTTCAGTGCCTCCCATGCCCGTTGAAGTAATACAAGGACTTGAAACATCACTAAACTATACACTGTAAAAGCGTGCAAATTATTTCTTCTTATCTTCTTGTCTGATCCTAAAGTATTACACCTGCATAAATACTTTTAGGAAAAAGGAAGTGGCAAAAGCAACAACATTTTTCATTTTCATTTGATTTGAAGTCTTATTTTGTCTGCTGCACAATAGCTTGAATTTGTATACAAACAGCTATATGCCAGTTGCCACACAGAGCTGTGCTTATGTTAACAGGCAATCCATTCTCTGTTNAAAGTAGAAAATACATGTACATGTTTCACTGTTTACTTAAATTAGAGCTGTTTGTATATAGATGAGGTTCGATAGGTTCAATACCCATGAAAGAAAATTTGAATATATAGACATGGCTGTGACTGATAACTTGTTCCGAAATTATTTGTACAGAATGTCCCAGGAGAGAACAGTGATTATCAGACAACAGAGAAATGCATCATTTTCTATGAGCAAAACATCAGCATTGAATTATTTTTGAGTGAAGGAAATCCAGAAGGGTTTCCTAAACAAACAGTGAGAAAAAATGTTCACTGTTTCCTAATTTCCTCCATAATGAAAGGCCCTGAATGACTCTTAAAACTGGGTTTTAACCCAGGAAGCTGGAAGAGATAAAGTAGAATGACTCTCCTTCTCGAAGTACCTTTCAGTCTCCAAAATCTACAAGAGAAATTTCCACAATCAACTCGGTCTAATTGTCTTAGGAAACCAATGCCAAAGTCTCTGAGATTTTTAAGAATCAATAGAAGCTAAATGTTTGCATTTTCATTTCGCTAAGAAATATGCTTGACTTGGTCTACAAATATTTCTCATTGCTATGACTCTCAAAAGAGATCCTAAAGCTTTGTTTAGTGTTTGCCATGTCATTGTTATGGAGACTTCCATCTAAAATATTTTCAACAATATACTTGGAAATTGCTTGAAATTTGTCTAATTCTGTAGAGAAAAAACAAAACCCAACCCAAAAACAAAACCAAAGAAACAACCAAGCAAAACAGAAAGAAACAAAATCAATGAAGGAGACATGGATTTTGCTGATGTGTAGGGTTCAGGTTTTCCAGGTCTAACTAAAATAATTCTGCCAAAACTCAAAATTAGACTAATATCTTTAATTTTCTGAAGGGTAAGTCTTTCCCACACACAGTATATTTTTTCTTGAAAAGTGAGACCCTAATAATGAAAGCTTGCAATGAATAGTTGGCCAAGTACCCAGTGCTTCAGGGTATATATAAGCAGTGTGCCTCAGTTATACTGCAGAACCGATGCCCCATATTTCCTTATAGTTTTCCATTTCCAGGCTACCTAGGTACATTTTACATTTCCTGAAATGTGCCTGTGGCCAAAGAATTCCTTACAAGTTTCTTGAGCCATTTTCCTTCCCAAAATGAGATACTATGAGAAATATGACCCAGTGTAAAGAATAAAAAAATGGAGTGCATATGGCCACTGAACCACAGCTCACATAAATCAACACTGTAACATTTAACAACAGTTTTTTCTCTTGGTTGAAATATTTGAGACATTCTTTTCTTTGAGAGTTCAAGATTTTTCATTTGACAGAGAAAGCTATGTTCCCACCACTGGCAACTTTCATCCCGTTCCTCATATTGCAGTTTTATTCCAACTTACTTGATCATTTCTAAGTGTCAGCTTTGGTATTTTACTAATGCTACAGATGATTTGTCAGGGACCTGACTCCTGGAACTACAGGAATTCCTCAGTATTTTAGCTCTTCTGTATGAAAAATGAAGTTTCTGAATCACAGGTTATTAAACAAAAGTATGATCTGATTGTGTCCAAACAGACTGAAGGACAGAAGAGGAATTTCATAAAACTCTGGAAAGTGGCATAAGAATGCTGGTTTGTTGTGTATTTCTGCAGTTCCTTCTCAAGGGCATAATTTCAGTATTAGCTAAATGTAGCTTAGAATTAATTTTATCAGTGGAAAACAAGAAGTTACCTACATGAGTAATGACCCATTGCTGGATCTATTGGACAAGACAAGTCAAATCCTGTGGTGGGTACTTTACTAATGAATATTACATTTCCTTTTTGAAAGAGACAGTTCTCAGATTGTTGGCTAATTAATGACATCTGTAAAATGTGTTTTTCTAATTAGTAACTAAATTTAGACTATGGTTCCTCAGAGCACGTCTGCTGCATAATAATATCCCTTTAAATGATGGCTTTGTCCCATGCCTAGTTGTGCTGTGATTATCAAGTAAGAATAAAACTCTTCTGGCAGGTGTTTTTGTTTCATGACAAAGAGTTGATAGCTTTGTGAATTGAAGTACTTTTTTATGGTCCCATAACTCATTCAAACCTACACTGCAGGATGACTTTGTGGTTGTGCACACACAGAAAAATGGAGATAAATTCTTGCGATGCCCTTGCTTCACCAATTCTGCAATTAAACCACATGCTGTTGAGAAGCAGGAACACACTGAAATTAATAGACCCACCTGCAAGGCTCGCCGTGTGGTGCTGCGCAGTCAGCACCTTAGACGGTATCAGGGATCTGAAGGAATGAACACACATTAAATATGACATTTCAAAGTAATACAATCCATTATGGAAGACAGTACTTGCTTTGGAGAGAACTTGACAGACAATGAAGTGATCAAAGGTGCTTTGATATGTCTAATTTTGGCTTGCACAGCTGAGTTCTTCTGTGGCTGATGGAGGTGATGAGAATAGTGTTCTCTTTTGTGTCTTTCTGAGGGAGGGATCAACAAATATAACAGCTTATGCAGGTGACACAGTGATAGAGCATTTTTTTCTCTATTCCTAGCTCAAATTAAATGGAAGAACAAATAGTTGTAGACTGGGAAGTAAATCTGAGTGCTCTTTTTTTTGGTTCTGAGCAGTGAAATTTTCTGAGATTCATAAGAGAATTAGTATTACCTTTCAAATTTTGACCCTTCAGCAGAATAATTGCCAGTAGGTCTTTCAGTAGACTATGTAGTTTTGCTACTTGCTCCCAGGAAAATAGATGCCATTCTGTATTCTCACAGCACAGACGTGCTTAACTGGGAAGGGACATTCACATCAGTAAGAAATAATTTATGTATGTGATATATTTGCAGTGTTTCTGTGAAGCATCATAACAGAATTATATTGTCTCTGCCAACAATTAAGGCTAGTAATAAATTAAGTCTATTGTATGGATGCTTCTTACAAAGTATGCAATAGAATTATGAGTTAAATTGGACTAATACACAGATGTTTAAAAGTAGCAGTTGAAATTGAAAATCTCAATGAAAAAACAAGCCATTTTGTACTACACAGAGTCTTAATGCCTAATGTTCTACCAATGTTTAATAACTTTAATGTCTTCAGCAACTACCATAACTCAGCACTAGACGTTTGCAAATTAAGCAGCAGATCCCCACCATGGGAATGATCAGTTAAAGGTGATGGGGTAGGGGAATGGCATCAGCCCAGATTCCCTAGGAGTGCTTTCGAAAATCTTTGAAATAATTTGAGATATTTCCAAACGCTTTTTGTTAGTGTGTTCTTCACAATGATCGAGGGGATAACTGATGATGCTATTAACAACTTGCTGTTTAGATGAAAAATGCTGTGAGTGTGCAAACTTGTGAGCTCAAATTTCACCTGTAAAGTCACAGTCAATGACATCTAGATGCATGAAGATTCCTTGCAGGGTGGCACTAGATCTTCCCACAAGCAGCGCACTCAGTCCTTGACCCAAAGGCCCAAATGCATCCAGAGGAACATTATGTACACTACAATATTCTAAGATGATTGTTTTTGCGGTGTGTACATCCACCCTGGCTGCTCCATGGGTGCTACCCCTAAGCTGGTTGAGCTTAGCCTGTGCCAGTACCACGCCCTGGAGAATCATTTTTGTCGGAGTGCAGCTCCCCTTTGTGCTCGTCTTCCCGTTTCCTGAACCTACCAAAAACTGACCATTGGCATGGTATTTAGACTTATATTGGGTTGCATAATGGCCTGCCTTTAAGCACTTAGAGCACAAGAAATTAATATTAGTTCCTTTCCACTTCTGTGTTCCCTGTTTTTGCTTGCCCTTATTTTTCCCCTGTTTCTGTTGTCTACCCCCTGAGGATGTCTGGCCTGACTGTAAGGCAGCCACCAGAACAGACAATTTGTAGTCTACAGAACCTACTTTAGAACATGTTTGGACCATGTCTGTTAATGTTGGGTTGCCTGGAAGAGCATCTATGATCTTCCTACAATCATGGTTTGCATTGTCTCTTGCTAATTGTTTACATCATATCTGCCTCAAATTATCATCCTCAATCTGCTTTTCCAGGCCTGCTGCAATTTTCTCAACAAATGGTAGAAATTGGTCTTTCATTCCTTGAGTTATTTTCACATATCATGGCTTGGAGGCAGCCATTTCTATAGTTTTTAACAATGCTAAAAGCCCTATCCATTGACTCTGCTCACTAACAGCAGGGTCCCAGGTAGCCTGAAGATCAGGATTAGAAAAGGCATTTTCCCCCATGAGAGCATCCACCCCCACATAGTATCTTGGATCAGTCTGAGGCAATCGCATGTTCTTTGCTGCAACATTTTGAGCAATCTGCCTTCAATTGTTCTGAAAAACTATAAATTGCACAGGTTGGAACTATATTTCTATTTGAGCTATATTTCTAATATCAAATGGAGCAAGCAGGCCAGTGTTTAGCACTCTGATAATTTGCATAATTTGTCTAGAACCAAGGCCATATTTTGCTGCCCTATCTTGCAAATCTCGGATGACCCTCCAGGCAATGACCTCGTACCTGTCTGCTTGTCCTGTATTTGGGACAACTTTACACACGGGAATCGCCTGGACTTCCCCTTGTGGTGGAACACTGCATCTCTGATCCACCTGTGCCCCCTCCTGAGATGCTGGATTAACTACTTTACTGTCATTTGTGGCTCCTTCCCCCAGATTTGCCACTCCTCTAAGTCCACCATTGGACATCCCCAACTTTTCTATCAGGTCCCAATCTCCATTCTCTAAAGCCTGCAACTTAACTAATTCCCAGAAACGGCAAGGGTTCATCGGTCGCACAGTCACCCGACAAGGGGGCAACATACAGAGATGGCTCTGGGACAGTGTCACTGCTTGTTGGTGCCAGAGTTTCGCTGCCAGGGCATGCTCCTGTTGGGGGGCAGGTGTTCATCGCTGTCACTGTCCACATCCTGAGACAGGGGCAGGTGGGAAAGCCTGCGGGCAGCAGAGAATGGTATGTTGGCCAGAGGTACCGAAGCTGAGGAACTGGCTGCAAACTGTGGAGCAGAGGGGCTGGTTGCAAGCCCTGGAACATAGAAGCCAGCCGCTGGCAGCACAGTGGCGGGGGCACAGCCGCTAAGGGCGGCATGGCATGCGGGATCTTGCACAGGCAAGTAAAGCATGCAGGGAATGATCTGACACAGAAACCCCCATACATGGCAAAGCACCCTTCCATGCAGAAAGAAATAATCTCTCTTCTGTAGAAAGTTGGTTCCCCATGTTAAAGGAATCCCTTCCCACCAGCCCGCATGTAATCTGGCCCCTTCTATAAAGGATAGTTAAAAGTGTTTTTATAAATATATTATTAGCTGTTCTAGTTGCAGGAATAGGACACCAGTTTAGCACAATGTAGGTGTAATCAAACTGTATTTTACTCCCCTGTCATTTCTGCTGAACTGTTCATGATGGGTTCCCAGGTTCCCTGCTTTCAGGCTGACCTCAAGAGTCCTTTTTTCCCAGCCCAATGGTCAAAGAAAGAGTCGGAATTCTTAGGCTCTGGTTCACAAGGTTGTTTATTGTTTCTTATCTAAAACATTTTTTCTCAGACCTGCAGAGTTCTGTCTTGCAGGTCTGCCAAAGGCACACTGCCCGCCCCTGGGCTGGTGTCTACATTTTATACTATGAATTATGTGTACTTTATTTATCATTATTTTCCAATACCTATCAGCTATGTTAGACTATCTACTTCTATTCTAAACTGTAGATGAATAGAATGTAGGAGAATAGAGATAGTGATGAAGATAATCTCATCCCTAAGGGGATACAGCTATATTAATTACCAAGCA
Source organism: Hypocryptadius cinnamomeus (assembly GCA_013400635.1). Classification (NCBI taxonomy): domain Eukaryota; kingdom Metazoa; phylum Chordata; class Aves; order Passeriformes; family Zosteropidae; genus Hypocryptadius; species Hypocryptadius cinnamomeus. The sequence continues at coordinate 74,539 of VYZP01031464.1, read as the reverse complement.
CTAGGAACAAGCCTGCCTTTAATAGGATACAGCTAGATCCAATTAGGTTGGGTATTGTAAAAGAGTAGGTTAGCTAGTCAAGGAGTCAGATGAAGTTTGTTGGCTGTGCTGTGAAGAGCTGCACGAGAAATCACACCAAAAAGGTATACAATTCTTGTGATACAGCAATGTGGAACTTTTGTAATAATATGACAACACTAAACGAATCCAAATGTGTCAACATCACCAAGAAGATGGAGGCTAGGAAGAAGAATAAGACAACACCCAGATCCCTCCATCTTGCTTCCTAGACCCCCTATAATAAAATACCCAGAATTCCACTTTTCACCTGGTGATGAATTCATTATTACTCTACCTCAACTTCTGTGACTTGTGATTCTTCATACAAGGTTGGTAATTTGCTCCATGGGTTAAGATCGAAATCCCAAGTGCCTCTGACTTCCTGCCAGGACTCCCCAGCCGCCTGCCAGGGGCATGTGTCACCCAGGGCACCCAGAGGGGTGTCCTGGGTTTCAACATCTCCCCCTTCTCTTTGCACCAAAAACACGTCTTTGGCAGACTTATTTAGGGCCTGCTGCATGCACTGAAAAATGCATGGCACAAAGAGCAGAAGAACCACAAGTCCTTCTAAAATATAAACCCCTACTTTTAAAAGTTCCCTCCACAATGAAGACAGATTGAAGAAATCAAACATACCGTCCAACCAAGATCTAGTAACTTCTCCAAGTCTGGTTATACCTTCTTGTAATTGTTTTAAGTTTTAATGGATAGATTTTGAATGATCTGACAGGTTCATGCAGCACATTCCCTCAAATTCTTCACACCTGTGCCTATGTGCCAGCAATAGATAATCAATTGCTGCTTTGTTTTGGAGAGCTGCTCTCCTGACACTGTTGACGCCTGTTGACATGTCACTGTGCAAGAGAGACGGCACGAGCATGCTTGCTCAGCCAACAATCCATTCAATCCAATTGGGTCAAGGTTATTCCTGATGCTTCTTGTGGTGAAAAGATTGCAGCCGAAATCCTCTGAGCCTTGTTCCACGTGTGAACATTGTCATCACAATTTGGATCATATTGTTCGAATGATCTTTTCCCTCTATGTTTTTGTTCTTTTAAAATTTTCAAATCGGGCATTAGCAATGAAAGCTTTCCAGTGCTGCATGGAATCTTTGACATTTGCAGGGATAGCAGGCCAAATTCTGTCCCTGCAGATAAAAAAGATGCCTCGTGGCAATTGTGCTGGAACTTGGAGGGATGGTTTGTCTGACACCTTGGTGTAATTACACCAAGCAAATGCATTTCTATAAATGAGATGATTTGGGGTGACATCTACTGTTTTGTTCTTTGATTGTGTCACTCCCAAAGGACCGAATTGTATACAAAAATTCATTTTCATCGAACCAAGAATTTCCAGTTCCTGAGGTTCAAAAGGAGCCACAGGAAGAAACTGTGTCCAAATCCGCCATACGTCCACAGGATTCGAGATGACCTGCAAAATCTTTGGAGGAATGTTCTTTGGAATCGGCCATTCATTCATCAGCAAGCCTACCAAGCATGTTGGAAATGGTTTTTTCGGCCTTGAATGTGTCAAACAGATGCTGTCCAAACCCGCTGCATTGGCCAAAGTTTCCCAAACATTTTCTTTTGGATGGATCATGGGCAAATCTGCCTCATTTCCTAAGGCAATAGGGAAGAGAATGAGGCACATGAACAACACCTGACTGAACCCCAAGCTCATGGCTCCACTCCCTGTGAGAAACTTTGCAATGCAGTGACACCCAAGTCCCGAAAGGAACCCCAAGTCCATGAACTCCTTATATGTTGATCGAGGAGATGTCCACGGCTTTGTCATCTCCTTCCATCTGTGCGTTTGCCTTTGTTTCCAGGATCTGTGTCCGCCTGTGTCTGAGTCTGGTAGGGCTTCACGTGCCTTGCTGACACCCACTTCGGTCCTTTCCCTCTGGAGACACAAGCGAAACGCTTGCCCCAAGTGATTAGTTTGAAAGGACCTTCAACTCGTCCTCTCTCTGGGTTCCGGATCAAAACTAAAGGATTCTCCCTTAGCTGCCCGTGTGCAGTTTGTGAAGTGTCTGATAATTGGTGGAGTCGGCTCTGAAAAAGAGCCGTTTAGAAAATTCAACACATACAGAGCTTTGTTCAACCACATGTGAGGTGTTGCTTCTGCCTCCCCCCCTTTTTTGTTTGTCCAAGAGGGATTTCAGGGTGTGATGTGTTGTTTCAATGATTGCTTGACCTGTGGGAGAGTGTGGAACACCCAAGGTATGTCTGACTCCCCACTTTTTCTGAAACCTGTCAAGGACCTTTCCTATATAAGTTGGTCCATTATCTGTTTTTATTTCTTGTGGCACCCCTAATGATGCAAATACTTGCAGAAAACGTTGTGTGGCATGTTTTGCAGTTTCTCTCATGTGTAAAGATGTAAAGATCATTCCTGAAAAGGTTTTGACTGAGACATGAATATTTTTGAGTTATCCAAAAGATGGATATTTTGTGACATCATCTTGCCATAATTGAAGACTCTGCAATCCTCTTGGATTGACTGCTCCTGTGGATGCAGGTGGCTGCACAAGCTGACAATCTGGACAAGCACTGATGATTTCCTTTGCTTGACTTTTTGAAATGTGAAAGGATTCCATCAATGCCTGTGCATTTTGATGAAAAAATGCATGACTCAATCTTGCCTGTTCAAAAATGTCTGGTAAAGTTTGTGAAATGGACATTGTAAATTTGTCTGCCTGGGCATTCCCTTCCACTAAAAACCCTGTAAGAGAGGAATGTGCCCTGATGTGGGCAACAAAATATTTGTGTTCCCTGCTTTCCAGCAAATTTTTCATACATAAAAAGTATGAATATAAAATTTCATTATCTGACTCTTTTAAAAGTGAACCTTCCAATTGTTTGACCACATTCGCAAGGTATGCTGAATCTGTGATCAAAATGAGGGGTTGTTGAAACAATTGAAAAACTCTGACCACTGCTGCCAATTTCACAATTTGTGGTGACCCTTGGACTATTTTTATGTTTGAGCTCCATTCCCCTGTAACTGGATCTTTCCAGGTGATTACTGATTTGTGAGTCTTTCCTGAACCGTCAGTAAATACTGTCAACCTGTCCAAGGGTTCCTCACTTAATTTTGGTTTTTCCCTGAAACTTTGGCTTTTAGCAACCTGTGACTTAGAAAATGAATTGTGCAAACACCTGGGTACCCTAATAACGTGACTAGTAAATATTTTGATTTTTGCATTGCCCAATCAAAGTATTGTTTTTTCAGTGGTAGGTAAATTGTTGAAAATTCTTAGCCTGACATTGTCAGCAACCTCGTCCTTGCTTTCATTATAATTTCTGATGCCATCTCCAGGTCCGTGAGGATTGTTCTTGGAGACCTGTAAGATAAAAAAAACCCACTCTATGATTAAAAAAGGGTCTCTCTGAGAGGAATCCCACTGGAAAATAAAACCATACAATTGTATTTTTTCCCTCAGCACTGCCAAAGAGAAAGGCAGTGGTTCTACAAAACGATGTGCCTGTTTCCGCTGGATGATCTTCGCAATTCTCTCGAGAGTTTTCCGTGCTTCAGGTGTGAGAGTTCTGGGAGATTTGATGGCATTGTCCCCTCTCAAAAGGTCGAACAGTGATGAAATGTCATCGTTCGCGATCCCCAAGATTGGTCTCATCCAGTTGATTTCTCCCAAAAGCTGTTGCAGGTCCGCAAATTGTTGACTTCTGAGCTGATTTCTACTTTTTGTGGTCTTATTGTTTGTTCTGTGATCTTCCACCCCAAATTGCTCCATGGTGCAACTTGTTGAATTTTTGAAGTGCCGATTTCCAGTCCTGCTTTCTGCACCTCTGCAATCACACAGTCATGAGCTCATTGCAGCTTCTGTTGTGTTGGTGCTGTGATGAGCAAATCATCCATTTAGTGGATGATTTTTGCTTCCGGATATTTCTTCCGTGACGGAGACAAAACTCGAGCCACGTACCATTGGCAGATAGTCGGCAAGTTTTTCAGGCCTTGTGGAAGAACAGTCCAATGGTACCTTTGCAGAGGCTCCTCCCTGTTGATGCTTGGGACGGAGAATGCAAATCGAGGGGCATCATCTGGATGAAGTGGAATGCTGAAAAAACAATCCTTGAGATCGATGATCACAAGTGGCCAATCTCTCGGGATCACTAAGAGAGACGGAAGTCCCAGCTGAACACCCTTCTTGTAAACATCTTACAAGTAAACAACAAATTCAAAACACCAGCTGCAAAGATTAAAGATTATTTTAATTCTTTCTCTGGGTTTGCTCAAAACTCCGCAGAGCAATGCCTGGGAAAGTTCATCTGACTTTCCCTCTGACCAGACTGTCAGCATCCACACCATGTCTACTTACAAAGAAGAAAGATCGCAGAAATGAAGCAAAGCAACCTAACCTCACACTAATAAGCAGGGAGAGAAAGAGAACAAAAAACAAGTAACACACAGGACTGGAACTCACAGCCTGCAGACCAGCAGTGGGGGACCTACCTCACCACACCACTGCTGGCCCCAGGCCAAAACCACTGCAGTGCTAAAACTCTGCTCTTTCAGAGGGTGTCCCTTCCTACAAACAGCGAACGGGGGTAAAAACAAATGAACCAAAACCCACCCTTGGACCCTCTTGGATCCTTCCACACACCAAACAAAACCATAAGAGATCTCTTAGCACAAAACCTAAGTGCTAACAGCAAAACACTACTTTTAACTCGCTTACTCACGTGCCTCTGTGCTGGATTTGGAGGATTCTTGGACTCAGACACTAACTGGACCGTAGCCACTGCCCCCAAAAGTGCTGCTGGGGAGTAGGAGGGTGGTGTCATAGCTGGGTCTTACTCAGTCCAGAGGATTCTCCAGAGGCACTGCTGACCCTTCGTGGTTGTCAGAAACTGATGCCTTTTTTGGGGCTGCCTAATGCAGACGCCAGACAAAATTAAGAGAATAAAAGCTGATATATTTTGGGCAGATGAAGCACCCCCAGGGGCTACACCCAAAATGGATGATGGTCCATGAGTTTTCGTGCTTTTATAAGTTTGGTGCATTTGCATATTGGGGTTTAATCTTACAATTACCGCTTCAGGTAATGAAGACATTTTATCCCTAGTTTGCTCCACCCCAACTCACTTTTGTTTATACTTCTCGGGGCCTGAGACAGTAAGCTGTTCTTGATTCCTAGGCCTAATGAGGAATTGTTTTGTCTGACCAAAATGTGAAGACATTAGGTAGCACTGTACTGTAAACTGGGGTTTAGAACTATACACTAAAGAATTACAGGATTACAAATACATGAAAATATATAAGCTAAAATCCTAAGGCATCAGTGGAAGCAACCCATTCCAGAGTTTTTCTCCTTAAATTGTCTCAAACCAAGACAATTTGCCTCTCAACTTCAGGGACATGAGAGACAAATTGAAAAAAATAGCAATTTTGTCCTAAATGTTTTGTATTGGGTTCAGAACTCACTGGTCACAATGCTGCCTGGTTTAATCATGGGGCTGTGGCACCTAGGCATGTATACTTCTCCATATACATGGGTCATTTTGCCCAAAATGGACCTGACTCTTCACAGTACAAATGCGTTTTCCTCTATTCTTCCAGCAGCAGAGTGCAGGTCGCAGTTTGCTGTCACCTGGAGGGGCGTGCAGTATACTTGGAATTGACTGCATCGGGGGGGAAGCACAGTCCCACCATTTTCTATGGACTGATCCAGACTGCACTGAAAAGGGTGAAGTTCCAGAACACTATCAATGACCTCATTGTATAGAGCAACACAGCAGAAGATGTTTTTGAGAAAGGGGAGAAAATAATTCAGATTCTCCAGAAAGCTGTTTTTGTCATTAAAAAAATAAGGTCAAGGGACCTGCCCAGGAAATTCAGTTCCTAGGGGTGAAGTGGCAAGATGGCTGTCAACAGATTCCAGCAGAGGTGATTAATAAGATAGCTGCCATGTCCTCACTGACCAGAAAGAAAAAAACCACAGGTTTTCCTAGGTTCCATGGGTTTTTGGAGAATCTCAGAATACAACGAGATTGTAAGCCCTCTCTACCTCATTTAAAGTGTGGCCCTGAACAACAGCAAGCCTTTGAACAGATCAAACAAGAAATTACTCACACAGCCCCTGGGCCAGGCAGGACAGGATGTGAATTACATGCTGTACACCACCGCCTGGAGCCTCTGGCAGAAGGTACCTGGAGAGACTTGAGGATGACCTCTTGGGTTGTGGAGTCAGGTATACAGAGGATCTGAGCCAGCTGTACCCCAACTGCAGAAGAGATTCTTGCAGCCTATGAAGGGGTTTGAGCTGCCTCAGAAGTGGTTGGCACTGAAGCACAGCTTCTTCTGGCACCCTGACTACCAGTGCTGGGCTGGATGTTTAAAGGAAAGGTCCCTGCAATATGTCACACCACCAATGCTACCTGGAGTATGTGGATTGCCCTCATTGCACAACGAGCTGAAATAGGAAATGCAAATTGCCCTGGGATCTTGGAAGTTATCACAAACTAGCCTGAAGGTGACAACAACCGGCCCACCTTTCCCAAAGGTGAATGCAATTCAGAGATGTTCATATATATTCTCCTATAAAGGGAGACAACTCATTCCAGAGTGTTCTCCTTTAAATTGTCTGAAACCAAGACATCAATGACTGGGAAGAGGGAAATATAACCACAATTTTTGAAAACGGGAAAGCTAAAAACCCAGGGAACTACTACAGACCAGTCAGTTTCACCTCTGTGCCAGGCAAGATCATGAAGCAGAGTCTCCTCGAAATTATCCTAAGGCATATGGAAAACAAAGAAGTGATTGGCAACAGCTGCCATGGCTTTACTAGCGGCAGATCATGCCCTGACAAATTTGGTGACCTTCTGTGCCGGGGCTACAGCGCTGGTGGGTGGGGAAGAGCAACAGGCATCGTCTGCCTGGATTTATGCAAAGCATTTGACGCTGTCCAGCATGACATCCTTGCCTACGACCGCGCCAGCCCCACCCAACACGTTCGTGTCTGTGGGGTTCCATGCACTGGGGTTCCCCCTGCCCCGCCGCCTGGCACAGCAATAACCCGACGCATATCCTGCCCATCCCCAGGGTATCAGGAGCGGCGGAGCCTGTGAGCGCCGGTCCCTTCGCCGCGCCCCTCTCGTTCACCGAGCGGGCGGGGGTCGCTCCGGCCCGACCCGGCCGCGGCAGAAGCGGTGGCGGGCCAGGAGCATCTTCCCGGAGGAGAGGGCGCGGGCAGCCCCCGCCCCGTCACCAGCGGCCGGACCCCTCCACCTCCCCGGAGCCACCGCGGTGCCCAGGCCGGGCCGCCCCGCTTGCTGCCCGCCGGCTGCGCGGGACGGCCCCACCTCACACACAAGCAAACGCAGGGCAAGCGTCCCCCGGCTTTCCCTTCCCCTGCCCCATCCCTGCTGGGACACCCCAGTACTTCGGCCAGACAGCCCCTTCTTGCTCTCCCTGGCCGCCGCGGGAGCCACCGGGGCGACTCGCCTTGCAGCCCGTCTGCTGCTGCAGCCCGGGCAGTCGCCCACGCACCCTCCCGGGTTCCCTTTCCTTAGGATCCTTTCTCCAGAGAGGCGTTTCTGACTGGAACCTGCCAGCTGCAAAAAGGGGTTTGCACACCGTAAGAAAAGCACTTGGATTCTGTACAGCATCATTTAAAACAAGACTTAAAAAAGCTAACAGCATAAAGAAGGAAAAGGGTAGAGTTAAACTTACGTCTCCCTTTAGGTGCTGGGAACTCCGTGTTGTGTGGTACTGGAGAGTAGCAGCATACCCTAAGAACCCATCAGATGGAAGGGTTAGTCTGTTCTGGTCATTCAAGCTTTTATAGGATTTTCTTACCAGAAGACAACTCCATTCATCATTTCTACTGTCAGAGAGGACGTTCACATGAGAACTTTTTGGTACACTGTGAGATAAAGGCAAGGCCGTGCAGGTGTGTAATCACTGGTATGGAGTGGGAGCTGCTCCAGTGTTATCATCACCCAACCGAATCTGCCCTGCACCGAGGCAGAAGTGCAGCATGGCACAGGCCTGAAGGTGATGCTGTTGGTGCACAGCACAGCATGGCTTTGTGCCTTCACAGATTCCCTGTTACATGGATCACTAAGCCTCCCTGTGCAATGGTCTTTAAGTCAGAATCACTGCAGGAGCCCATAAAAGTAGTTTGAGATCTCCATCAGTCTAGAAACAGTTTGGAAGATCCTGAAATTAAAAGCAATTGTTCTCTGTAGCAGGGAGTTTAGGATATTAGTGTGGAGCATGTTGTTTATGCTGATGAGGTAGCAGTCTATACAGAGTCCCTTCACTGACATTTTGGCAGCATAATTCATTATTTAAAAGAAAAGGATTGTACAGATAGGCTGAGTAAAAACCAGTCAGCAAGTTTTAGTGTTCAGAATGTTAGCTGGAGCTCAGCTGGAACATGATTAATAGTTGCCATGAAGGAGACTTTGGCTTAGCAGGCTGCATCCAGCTTCAGAATGAAAGAACTACTGAGATTTATCTGTCATGCACGGTATCTTCTCCCAGAGGTTCTTAGTTACGAGACATTCTTTGATAATAAGATTGCTGTAGTCTGACTGCTAATTCCACTGAAGTCTGTTATAAATTCCAGAATGATACTGAAGGTTATTGAAATTTTCTGCTGGCTACATAATAATTGTCTTTACTTATTGACAGTATGTGTGTCACCATCTCTGTCTTTAAGTTTCTCTTCTCTGGATATTCTTCATTTTATTGTCCTTGCCATTTAACTAGTTGCTTTGTAAATGTAATTTCTCTAATGAATGGAGCTACAGGGAAAACTCACTTGTGTAATGTTTGGACTAACTTAAAGCTCCACTGAGGTGGCCAGGGGTCATCTCACAGGCCTTGCTGCAGAGCAAACCTCTCTGAGCACTACTCAATATCTTCCACCTCCTCCTGTTTCACAGCACCTTGGGATTGGTGCTTATTTGTCTTACACAAAGGTTGTTTGCAAACACAGCAAGCAAGCTAATGTCTTTACCAAATAGCAGAAATAAGCAAGGGAAGTCAAGCATACTTTTCATGTGACGTTCCTGAGCCATGCTTATTACTTCATATAAGTAACACTTTTAAGCTTTCTGAGGGCAGCAAATGTAACCTCTTATATCACCAGTGTTTAGTCTAGGAAGGATCTCTTTGGCTATCCTGCTACCCTTGAAGTAAACATGACAGAGATTGTCATTCCCCTTGTAAGTCAGAAAGACCATCTGGCACTACATTAGAACAGTATTCTATTAAATTCATCAGCATGCTAATTATAGTATGACTAGTGAATGGTTAAACTGCCAGATGCTATGAAGATATATCACTGTCTGTTTACGTAGTTAGGCAAACATTTAATTAATCCTCCAGCTGCTGTGTCTGCTTTACCTACAAACATATCTAAATTGCATTCACCTGTGCAAAAGGCAGGCCAGTCATTGCCTTTCAATAAGAAAAGAAGTTTAAACACAACTTTGGTGCAGCATACAGCATGTACATGTATGATTTAAATATGCATCCTGGTAATTGCTTCAAAACTAGTAACAGACTCTTCCACTTCAGTTCCTGGATTGTGCTCCCTGATCTTTTAGTGGTCTTGCAAGTTTTGAAAACTAAGTTATTTTAGAGACTTCAGCAATGCCGTGTTAGAAAACTCAGTATACAGCCTCAATTCGTAGGATGCCTACAAGTGATCCTACAGCCTTTTACTTTTCCCCATTCTAAGGAGTCTTTAATTCAGAAAACACTGAGGAGGGTAAGTGACCTTCCAATATCACACAATATTTAATATTGGTCCCAGGGTGTTTAGTATTCCCATGAGCCTGCTTCTTTACTGACACGCTGAAAAACAGAACTCTTTTGGGATGTGGCCTTGGCTAAGGATGATTTTCAAAGACAGTGTAACTCCTTTATAACTGAAAGTGTTTGTACTTGGCTCTATTTGGTATTGTAATGTGTAAGAGATGAGATCTGGAAAAATGGGACTTAGTGGTCTAATTAAAGTCTAGCCTCCATTCACTCAAGTTTCCATTATACTTCCCTTGTTTGTGTTTAGGAACCAGATTTCAGAAAGGTGCTTTATTTCCACTTAGTAGTGGTCCCATAGTCAACCTGGACTTTTCAAGAACCCATCCCAAGGCACAGACATTGTGGAGACTAAAGATGCACATGGACAACAGGCTGAGATGCAGCTGCAAGTCTCAAGTCCCCTGAGTCAAGAGCTTTTTTTGGATGGGCAGCATCCTTGGCTGGACACAGTCTCTTCATCTCTGTTGATTGCAGAAAGTGCTTCATGCAACTGAAATTGCCAAAATTGTGCTGCATTTTTGCAAAAGGTTCTTGGCATGAATTTGGAATGGGCCCACAAGCATTTTTCCAGACAATTCATGAGCACAGGAGTTACTACGTAACAAAGAGCAGTGCCAACAGGCAGACTAGATGCAGGCAAGCATTTTGGAGGCTAAAGGAATTTAATAGTATTTTGTGACAGTTGACCTTTTTGCCATAGTGCTGACAAGAGTAGGAAGAAATAGGATATACTGGGAAGTTACTCAGGAGATACCAGGAGCATAAGCTTTAGGGAAAAAAGTGAGAGTTTAGAGCTTCTACAGTAAAAATAATAGTTTAAATATTTTTACTATTTTAAGCCTACTTTATTTATAATTTTCTTCTTCTTTTGCTAGCATTCCTCTCAGCCAGTTTTCATAATATGTGTCTCATGAGACACACACACAGCCTTCCCTCTTGGGCACAAACACTGACAATGTGATCCATGTGATGGCTCTCTCAGGGTTAGATGCTGGTAAACATGCCTCATGCAGCTCAACAACTGAAATCCAGACAGAACATTTGGGAGTATGCGGTGGCTTAACCCTGGCTGGGTGCCAGGTGCCCACCAAAACTGCTCAGTCACTCTCCTTCTGAGCTGGGCAGGGGAGAGAAAATATGAAAAAAACGGTCGAGATAAAGATGATTATGTTACCAATACCAAGAACTATCACAGGCAAAAAAGACTCGACTTGGGGAAATTAGGTCAGTTTATTGCCAATTAAATCTGCATAGGATAATGAGAAATAGAACCAAATCTTACAACAACTTCCCCCCATCCCTCCCTTCTTCCTGGGTTTAATTTCCCTCCTGATCTCTCCGCCTTCTTCCTCTCAGCAGTGCAGGAAGATAGGGAATGGGGGTTGCAAACAGTTCAACACCTATCTCTGTGGGCTGCAGAGGGATAGCTGCTCCACTGTGGACCTCTGTGGGCTGCAGGGCCACAGCTACCTCACCATGGTCTTCATCATGGGTCTCAGGGGAATCTCAGCTCTGGCATCTGGAGCACCTCCTCCCCCTCCTTCTCCACTGACCTCGGTGTCTACAGGGCTGTTTCTCTCACATATTCTCACTTCTCTCTCCAGCTGAAGTTGCTGTGGTTTTTTTTTTTCCTTTCTTAACTCTCTTTTTCCAGAGGCACTATCTGATGGGCTTGGCCTTGGCCAGCAGTGGGTCTGTCTTGGAGCTGGCTGGCATCAGCTCTCTCGGACATGGGAAGTGCCTGGCAGCTTCTCACAGCCACCACCTGTGTAGCACCCCCCACCAAAACCTTGCCACACAGACCCAATGCAGAGATAAGATACTGGCATCTCAGGAGCTGTGTTCAGTGCTTCAGAGTCTTCTTGGAGTTTGTGGTGTTTTCCTGGGAAAGCAGAAAGAATGGATCTGTGGTCATCCCTTGCAGCTTTCCTTACTCTCTGTGTTTGGATTAAGAGTGTCTCATCCTCTGACACACAGTTTTGTGTGCACAGTAAAGTCGTCTGTGGACTGGGTCTGCAACACCAAGAAGTGGCCTTTCCTCAGAAGTTCCCAGTAACTGGGAAAAGCACAGCACTTGCAAAGTGTTACATTTGATGGTTGTGGAAATTTTTCCTCTGTTTCTTTTAAAGACTGCAAATTTTCTGACTTTCCAGGCACACTGCAAAGGGCATTTATGTAAGAGGGTTCTCAGATGAGGCAGAGAAATGCATTCCAGCTGACAGTGAAGGTAGATAGTTGGCTGAACTGCTGAGGCTTAACTTGACAGTATTTTTGCATAATTTATTATGGCAATTCCATAGGGCCTTGGGAACCGATCTTGATTATTTTAGATTGAAATAAATAAATGATGGATCGTGGGACAAACTGGCACTCCATTCCAGGAGATGAACCTGAGACACATGAAAGGCAGGCTCCCAGTGCCAGAATCAACTGCAGTTTTACAACTATGCTAAGCTAGGCAATTATCTTAAACCACAGTGATCCTGTTGGATTTGCAGGCGTAAATTTAGCATCAATCTCCTTACACAAAAACAAATAAACAAAATCAGCACTACATTTTCATGTTAACACAGCCCAGCACAGTGCCAGAATGAATTATTGTCTACATTCAGAAGCACTGCTGCTGTGCTGGTTTCCTCACATATAAATTAAAATGTATAACTCTTTGTCTGAGAAGCTTGTGACTACAGAGCACAGCAATGACCTGTAGAGATTGTGACCAGTAAGGTAACTGGGAAGAAACTATGATTGTTTAAAGCAGTGCTGGTTAAGTCAGCATTTTACCCTGCTGGGGTGTGCAGCCCTGCTGCATTCATTCATTGTTGGCTCCATTTTTCTATCCATTCCCTCACCTCTAGGGAAAAAGAACTGCAAGAGTTAACCCTAGGACAGATAAAGGATGATTATGACAGAAAAGTATTGCCAGGGCCAGAAGACAGGACACACCACCACCAAGAGATTTGGGTGGCTAAAGTACTGTGAGCGAGAAAACAATGCAAGGTGCAACATTCCTTTTAAACCAATGGGGAGCGACAGCAGGCTGCAATGCAACAGAGATTAACTATGGCAAGTCAGTAAGCAAGCAAATAAATAAATAACCATTACACATCACTTCATGGCATGATCATTATCAGGGAGAACAGAACTTCTCTGGAGTTTCCTTCTCAGTCAACTGGGCTGGCATCCAGCAGGAGAACAAACTCAGAGGCAGCTTTCATTTAAAAGACAATTTGTTTATTAGCCAGGCAGAAAATCCCATTAAAAAGAGAGGAATTCCTATGATTGTGCTGCAGTATTAATTTTCAAATATTCTGCCAAAAACTTTGGGTGTTTTGCATAAGATGAAACCATAATTCTGGATGGGACCTTGAGTGGGAGTGGGGCATGAGCTGACTTTCCCAGGAGAAGTCCCAGGAGGCAGTTTGACTTGAGACACTTAAGATTCCTTCTCTGTCAGATTTATATATATATTTCTAATCTGTATTTCTATTTAAACTATTTGATGGGAATGTTTGCTCCCTGGCAGGGGGAGAGTGTGTGCAATGTTGAATTTGACTCATGTAATTCCTTTTCTGCTCATTTGGTAATACCATTTTGGTGGAATAAGGTGCTGACTTCCTGGTATGTTAGTACAGCGAAGCAAATGTGGGGCAGGGGGAGGGGCTGAGCACTGGTCCCCAGCTCCTCTCTGCTGAAATTTTAGTTTGCTCAAGGGCTGACCAGACCACTCCAATGAATGTTTTCCAAGAGAGAGATCAGAAGTGCTTCTGGGGAGTCTTTTCTCAGCAACTCTTGCCAGAAGGCACCATGAGTGAACCTGACCCTCCATCATTGAGGAATGTCCTTGTGCCACACACTGATGTGGATAAAACATCCACTTACAGGTTCTTGAAGTTCAGAATTGCAAAGAAAATCCTAGGTTATTTCATAAAAAGAAAGCAAGATGAAGTTCCCCAGCCCTCTAAATCATAATTCTATTGCTGAAGGGGCACCAACAGGATGCCAGAGGACATCCAGAGAGAGGATGGGGTGGAAGTGCTACAAGGAACATGTCCTAGGCTGTGTGGATGTGAGACAGTCCATGTCATTCAGGGGTAGGGATCAAACCCTCTTTTTTGTTATTTTTAATAGAGTGGATATAGTCTTTGCCATACAGCCCTTTGTCTGAGTTCAGACCTTCCTCCAGCTGTCCAGAGAAAAGAGCAATTTTTTTTTTTTTCCAATGGAGAGCATTAGGCATGTGTAAATCAGGGCTATGGCCAGAAGCTGCACATCTCAGGTCAGCTTGCAGGTGGGTTTTGCAAGAAAAACAGCTAATTGATCTATTGGATCCTTGCCTGCACAATGTGGTGGATGAGAGATCTTATCTGGAAACTCTCCCACAGAGAAGCTTTCTATATTGTGACGTGTAACATTCTCCTGAGCTGAAGGAGGGGTCAGTTTGGCAATGTTAATGGAATAAAATGTTTTCACCTTGAGCTCCATGCATGGTGCCACAGCATGGCAGAACCCCTAAAAATGTGTACCTACACAAGCTGTTAGGATCTCCAGTTAAAATTTGTTCCTTCCTTTGCTCCAGGCATGCTGTCAGTTACTGCATCTCAGCTGCTGGCTGGAAAATTCTAGCCAAAGGGAATCTTCTATAAATTGCTGAATTCAATCATAAAGCACTCATATGACCACTTCACAAGATATTTTAACTGGAACAAACCCAGGAAGAATAGTCATGTAGAGATGATGAGGCTTTAACTCTGCAGTGCCATAACCTTTTACTGATGGGAAAGTACCCAGAAGGATTTTCTTGGGAATTGATTTTCCTCTTTAATGTTGCTAATAAGAGATGTTGATAATAGAAATTAACCTAGGTTTCTCTAAATAAAAATGGTATGCCTCTGCTGTGGTTCACTTGCAGGAAAATGGGTCCAAACCTCTTTCTAGATCTAAGGACTAAAAAAGAAGTACAATATGCAAAATAATTATAATAATCCATCATTTTCACTGAAACAAAGCAGAACAACAAACAATTATGATAGTAGACTGAATCATAAAATGGTAATATGCCAAGGTATATATCAGCTGAGTCTTCTTACTTGTCTGTTGGCAAAATAAAGAGGATTAGGGGAATGACTCATATGTTGATTGGAAAATCTACTTTAAAGTTGCAAAGAAATTCAAACAACAACATTTAATAAGCAATAACTCGCTGAGCAAAAAGCTTCTGTTCACTTACAGCTGCACTCCCAGCTACTAAACTGTGGATGCTTTGGAGCAGCAGAACCATCCCAACTTTGATGTCAATCCCTCATCACCAGTTTGTATCTTCTTGTGTGTGCTCTGGTCCTAGTGAATGGGGTCATATTAGCAACAACAAAATATGTGATCTCTTTGCACAGGGGAAAATCCTGGTTTTGCTGTAGCTGTCAGTGACAATTTTATTCCTGGTTGCAGTGCAGTCAGTGTTTTAACCTTTCCTACAAGTTTTATCTCCTCCTATATAAAATCTGAATTCCACCTACACCGAGCTAAGATTCATTATGCTACTGAAGTTGTGAGTTTAAAACTATTTGTGGCCACTGAAGCTGTTGTAAAAGGGAAAAACCACGCTGTTCAAGCTCAGGCATCAACCCCCTCCCATCCCCTGTTATCAGAGCAGCCAGCAGCTCCCTGCCCTGTGGGCACTGGTGGGGGTTCCAAACAGTGCAGCAGTTCTGGGCAAAGTCACCAATGCCGGGGAGGTCCTGGCAAACTGCCCGTCCCTCATCTTATCTGCAGCCTGGGCCCGTTCAGCCCGAGCCGCTGCTTTGTCTTCATCTCACAAAACCCCGATGTCACCAGACACCTCAAGCTTCACTCTGCTCAGCAGCCTGGTGAGGATCTAGGTAACAGGTTTGTCTAAGTGCTATGTGGCTGTGCCTCCACTGTGCATAACTGCCCTGTGTTGGTGTTTGGCAAGTGCCATCTGGTTTTCATTTTCTTTCACAGTGCAATTCATCACCTCCACCCCCACAGATTCACAGTGGAACTGCCTTTCTGCTTTCAAGACAATTTCAGCTGCATGTGTTTTGATTTACTTTAGCTAAAACCCAGCAGACACTACCATCAAATCATTCTCCTTTAAATTAAAAGTTATTTGATTTGCAAATTTTAGCAAGATAGGACTACTCAGAAAATCTTAATTGATAAAGTAATAAGATGCTCAGAACACAAAAGGACCAACCATATAACAACTCCGCTCACCATAATCTAGGAAAATACTCTGGAGAATCATTTTAACCATATTAAAACCCATCAAGATATGTAAGCAGTAAGAATAATAGTGAGCAATGAGAAGAGCTATAGAAATGAAAACATCTATTGTAGCTCAGTACAGGAAATTGTTCAATAGTTCTTGTTGTAACTCAAATTACTATTTCTTTTAGAATGATTGAAAGCATCTTCCATTAAAAACTAATTTTTGAATCTTACACTTTGAGAGGGAGACTGGCTTGTTCTATTTGTGGATCTATGTACAGGCAAGGTCAGCTAAATAAAATTTAAAGCTAAGAAGGAGTAAAAGAGCTGATTACAGAAGTAAGAAAAACAAGTAACTGACAAACCAAGAAGAATGTTTTGTTGTGCATTCTTGAGGCTTCTGGTGAACAGTTTTCTCCCCTCCACTTAGACACACACTGTAAACACCATCGGACATAGCTGTAAGGAAAACTGTAAAGAGAGAATAATATCCAAAGCAGCAGCCCACCTCTGGTGACAGATTATTTTCTTTCTCAGTAACACTGAAAGCCCACTTCACACTGTAATTTTACGTTCTCCTCAGCTATGTCTTAGGAATCACTGGCATTGTGTGTCAAGGTATTGTCAATTGCAAACAGGCTTACCCAGTCAAAGGCACACTGTCAGAAAACAATACTGTACATGTACAGATGCACATTTAATACCTTATTAAATGTACTAACTCAAGCAGGCAAAAGCCTAGGAAGTGTCAGAGTTAATGCCATCTGTGCAACTCTAAATCTGCCCTTTCCCCACATGCATCATGGCTACAACCTTCACTGACATGACCACCAATTTATTTTCTCCCCAGGGATTCTTGTCTCATTTAGTGTTCACTCCTGGGTGGTCCTCCTTCAGCTTCCCATTCCTTGGACATCTCCAGGCCTACTGCACAGCCATACATCCACATATTTTCCACAGGAATAACAAGTGGAAATATCTCATGCAGAGGACATGACCTTAGCTTAATTTAAAGCCATATTTAGTAGGGAGGTATTGCAGCTTCTGCCTGCTTTAAAATTCTTCTAAATAAGTGGAAAACAATATACTTTCTTAGGAGTCACTGATTTAAGCCGAAGATAAAGAAATCCATTGCATGGGTGACTTCAGCCTTAATAGTTTAACTTCAGAGGTCAAAAGTAAACAAAACCAATGTCTAATAAAGGCGGATGTTGGAAGGTTTTGGCTGGGTGACATGACTTGCTTTATCGATCATTCAGCTCCTATTTTGATAAGCCCACTGCAGTCCTGGGACTTTCCTCAAGAGCCTTGTTGAAGAAGAGGATCAGGACACCAGAGGTTGGCGTCTGAGACTGGGCTCCAAGGAAAACATCTGCAGAAAAAAGTGGAGGAGAAGTGTCCAGGGCTGGTTCTGTTCTCTCTTCCCTTCTATCCCCTCAGAGGTGGTTTGTGGGTGAGGGTGTTGCTGCAAAGCACCCCTTGATGGGCACCTGGAGACTGCTCCAGGCTGGAGGAGGAGTGGTCAGCTTTCCCTTGTGTTTCGTTCCCTTTCTTTGCAGAGCAAGCAAGAAAGCAAAAGATAAGGGACCAATACAAGGCTTCAGGTTTGCTTTCACCCGCGTAAAAAACTAAGGCCAGGCAATGAAACCAACTGCAGCAGCTAAAATAGTCTTACCCCAGAACAGGAATGAAGCAACCCAATCCCATTTGTCCCACAGTTTCTGGGTTGCCAATATTGCTTCAATTTTACCATTCATCCCTCCCCCACTGCATCTGATTATCTGTACAAAAGGCTAATAAATTCTCTGCTGAATTTCAAAAAGCAGCAGTATTTGCATTTTGAACACCCAGCCGTGCAGGATTCAGCCCATTTAATTATTTCGCTTCAGAGGATGTACCCGGTTTTGTCACTCACCCTCAGTGAGGAGGCACGGACTAGAGAGGGAAGGGCAGTGGGATTATCAGTCACTAGGCCTGCTGGTGCTTATTTAAATGTTGCCAATTGCCACTCCTGATTTGGAGTCTAATTTACACTTCAGATTCAAGACTGCTGTCCTAGGGATAGCTCTGTCCTGGTGCTAGCTCTTTAAATGGGTGCACCAGGAACCGCATTCAATTTGACTAGGCTTGCATAAATCTTTGCCTAACAAAAAGGATACATTTCCAGCCTGTGTCATTGACTGTGTTCCACTTAAGTTTTGTATGTTTTGTTTACTTAGATTCACCTCTAGCCACATTGCAGTGAAAAAGAAATTCTTCCATGGGCTAAGAGGTATGTTTATAATAAAACTTTTTAGAAGGTGCTCATAATTTCCTCTCTATTAATTTTCCCACTGCTTCATTTTCTGCAGTGTTCTTATGTCATGCCCTCTTGGCAACGTGCAGGCTTTTATCTCATGTATTGTGTAGTGCCAAGTGCTGTTTCTTTTTCTTCTGAAATTACACAGAGTTTGAGATTTTGAGATCAAACTGCAAATGTTTCTTCTCTGATAAAGATTTTGGGTCAAGCAGCTATTATGCCTTTCTTATCCTAGCTAAAATTTCTCCCAAGCAGAAGAGTGAGAACTAAGGATGTAATAAAATCCATTTAAACTCATACACTGCAATTATTGCAGTGAGTTAGATTGGTACAATAGCATTCCTTGGGACACCTGAGCTGGTCTAATGGATCCCTCACACCAAACCAGACCTCCTTTAGAAAGAATGGAAGTTTCAGATTGTCTTACTGAATTATACATTGCTTTTCTTTACCACCAGCTCATTTCCTTGGGGAAGGCCTCAAGGCAAGGGCTGTCTCTGTACAGAGCAAGCACAGGAGGGAACTACTGCTGATGCTGGATGGCTTAGGCAGTTTCATTATAAAAGCATTTGCTACCACTCTCCTCTCCCAGCATGCCTTGGACCCAGACTAGATCAATAAAAATTAAATTAAAATAGCATACATATGTATGAATGTTAGATTATGTATACTGCATCTGCTGCACACCTCTCCTGATCTATTTATTATCTGTATACCTGAGTGTGTGTGTGTTTGTGTGAAGGATACATACAGTATGCAATCCATACAATCTGAAATTTGTTACAGCATCTTGAGCAAGTTGAAATTTGCTGGGGAAGGTGATATCCTTTATTATACCTAGTGAGAAAGTTGATTTAAAAAAAAGGAAGTTACATAAGGCCTTGCATACCCAAAGGCTTTTAAACTGCCACAAATGAGCTAACAAGAGATATTTCTCCTTACGAAAGTTGTGTCTGCAGATCATTATAGGTTTTACATTGGGAGTGGGATTGCTTCCTTGTTGGATAAGGAGGGTGCTGCTCAGAGAGCAGCCATGGTGACTGAAGGGCCCTCTGGTTCCATATGGGACAGGAAGGGCATAGGGAGAAGCACATGGGACACACCAGACCTTACATGGCTGCTCTGCAGGGCTGAATGGGTTTCACAGCACCTGGCAACCTTCTGGTGGACTCCTGGTGGCCAGCTCTGCTTTAGAGGTGGCCTCTCCTAGAGTGTCAGCAAATCTGCCTTTTTAGGCAAGCTGTAGCCTTTCTTTGCAATACTTGGTTTAAAAAAAAGAGACTTTTTAAACATAAGCCCCTCCAGTGCTGTCAGGGCTTCCTGGTGTGCAATCCGTCCTCCTCTCCTGTGCATCGCTGGGGAGCTGTGTGCAGCGAAGAAGACTTGTGCACTGCCAAAATCTGTGTGAGGATGGAGAAATTGTGACTGGAAAGCAGCAGGCCAGAGAGAAGGTAAGTACATGGTGGGAGCTGTCTGTGGCAGCCCTTTGCAGCTGGGTGAGCGCTGGGGGTAGATCTTCATGGGTTAGACCATCAGACTTAACTGTAAAGAAAATAGCAAATTGAATCTATTAATATTAATAGTTTAATTCATAAAATATGTTTGGTAAATATTTTTGTGGCCTGTAATTCTTCCTGACTCAACCGTCTATGAGAAAGAAGGACATCTATGATAATTGGGCAAAATGAAAATCAGGAGCTGTCTGCTGCACCATGCATCCCTGTTAGAACACTGGCAAGCATTTTCAAATCAATTTAAAGTAATCCCAAATATTTTTACCTCCTTCAGCTTATTGTCTTAATTATGATTCAAACTTTCTGTTTTCATCTGGTAGCATCATCCATCACAAAGCCTTGTTAAAGCAACAGCTTGGAGGCAAACCATGGCAATCCTTAGTTATAATTAAATCTCCTGCTCTTATAACAATTTTCTAGTTTTCATTACTAAAAGCTCTGAAATTAGACTGGACGTGAAGTAAGATGGGGTAAGCCTTATTACAGAGCTAGTATGGACTCTGCTAGGGAGAATCCCTCCCCTCTTCTTCCCCCTGACATTCAGGTCTCCTCCTTAATTGATTAAAGACTTTTTTCCACTGTACAATGTACACATATGTTGAAGCACAAGCCTCTAGTATGATTCCCTTCTCTTTTACAGCATCCCTGTAGAGACAATTATGGGTATTTGCTTGCAGACCAGTCACCCACTGCATGAACATTGCCTCATTAGGGAGCCAAGGGTCATCTTCTGCCTGCTTGTTCCAGCTACACCAATGCACATGAGACAAACCAGCACAACCATCAGCATTGTGTCTTGGCTGGAAATCATGAAAACATTTAAAGAGCACCTTCATTTGAATGCCAACATTTTTCAAGGGCTCCAATCTTTCAACAAAAATTAGCTTGTGCTACCTTGTGTTTGTGTTAGACCATGGGAGATGATGTGTTACCAAAAAAATTAATATTTTTTTAATGTTTTAGTACCTGATACAGAGATTATAGTGCTTTTTGTTTATGGGACGATGGACAGGTGGCATAGGCAGCCAGAGCATGACCCTTGGGAGGAACATCAAAGGTGATCAGAGTGGAATGAGGCCAACTCCGATCCCTTTCCTGAAACTTTTGATTTTCAGTAAGACAAAGCAACTGACTTTGGGACTGTATGTCCTATTCATGAATTACCTTCACCACTGGAAGCTTAGATATTTGCACAGTCTTATCTTCCTTTCAAGCTAACCTCTCCTGCATAATAGACACCACGTGTCCCTGCCCATCTGTGTCCTCCACCCCACTGTGGCATGCCAGCCGTCTGTACATCCTCACAGCTCTGAAGCCAAACCAGTTCACAGCAGCAGCTATAGGGGAAAGGCATGCTCATGCAGAAGGCTTTCGTGGTGAAATGCTGACAATACCCCACACAGCAGCTGCATACAGTCAAGGATTTTTTAAAGACTTTTTTCCCCTGCTCTACTATTTTTATTTCTGCTTTAGGTTTCCTGAGATTAGAAAGGGGAAGAAGAGGCAGAATTGCCTGTACTGTTCCCAATGAGCATGCACTAGGAATTCACATAACTGCATTGCAAAGCTTTCTGTTTGATCAGCTGGTACTTTCCTAGTCCTGTTCATATTCTCTTTGTTTCCTGACTGCTGCTGAGTTTGGAAGCTGATATTTTCATAGAATCATCTTTTATGAGCTGGAATAATTTCCTGAATGGCAGTATATATTAAAGCTATCACAGTGTATAAAATTGGATTTCTTTTTACTAATTGTACCTGATTTTATATTTATCAGTGTTGTATTTCTTTTGCTATTTTATTGCCCATTCAGTCTCATGATATTGTGCAACTCTTTGCAGCTTTTGTCTTTACTCTCAAGCCTGAGTTGCTTAGTATTGTTAGTAAATTCTGTCCCTGACTCTCCAAATTAATTTCCAGAACATTTATCAATAGATTTACCAGCACAGAACAAATTTTTAACTTCATTTATAATATTTTAATTAGTCTTCCACAATTAGCCCTTCTTTTTCATTTCACACAATTGGACACTTGGCATGAGACGTTGCTAAAAGCCCTTTTAAGATTTAAGCAAACTTTATTAGCCAGATCATCCTGACATACATGCTTAGAAATTCTTTCGAAGACTTGTAATAGATTTCATATTGTATATCCAACACAGTACTCTTTCATTATGGTTTATGTCAATTGGCAAGGTACAGTCATCAATTCTTTTGAACCTCTACAGAAATCTCACACACAGGCGTGGTGAATTTTTTTTGTTTGTTTGTTTATGTGTCTGGTGGATTTTTTCTTTCTTTGAACCATATTTGACATTTTTTTCTCTCCTGTGATACTAATGCAGTTCTAAGCATAAGTTAGTATTTCAGAAATCTCCTGAAAATACTTAATGACTGTGATGAACTGACCACCTGCTAGTAACTTACCAGATTGTTTCAATTAGACATTTACTGACACTTAAATTCAGCCAGATCTTCTGATTAAGACTCAGTCAAAAAATGTTAACAGCATGAAAACTTTGCTAAGCACTTCAGCAGCAAAGAGTGATAAAAAACTCTGTATCCATTCTGGTCTACTATTACAGCTTTATACCTTGACCATGTAGTCACCCAAATTCTCTGACAAGTGTCAGAGACAGTACTGTACTGAGAGTTAGTAGCAGGAATAAATTCGGCCTCATCAAATTATGTGGGGGATAGCATTACTCCTGTACAGCACACAGATGGGTTTAGTGCTGGCAATCTAATATCCAGACTTCCTGTAGCACAGTAAACATTCTTCTGCATTTGTTTGTTTTTATTAAAAAGTGCTACAAAAACATTTTGAAATTAAAGCCTTATCAGTTTTCCATTGCAAGTCAAGTTTTCCGATCTATACGTTTTAGATAAGGAGCGGAGGAAGAGATGACTCAGTCATCATCTGTAAATGATTCCATGGGTGATAAGGAAAAAAAAAAAAAGCCATATCAAATCTCTAAGCTACCTGGAAACAGAACACAGGGTGTTGAAGACAAATTAATCCAGATTAAATATAAAGCCTCCTCTTCATAATGTTTATTGACTGCTAGGAAGAATTTAAGTATACAGACTCTTCAAGAGATTAAAGAGATTTCTCAAGTCTTAATTTGTTTGTAAAAGATCCCTCCACAGCTGAGACTGAATTACCAGGCTTATTCCTGCTGTAACTGGGCAGTATTTTTCACCTGTTTTGCAGATCCATTTACAAAATGCGGTTTCCTCAGACTTGAAACATGTGATACTATGATAAAGAATGTCTATTCAATATCTCATTTGTATCAGTGTTACTTTGACTTTAATGCAGTAACAAATCATCCTGTGTGCATAAATTCATATGCTACTTTAAAATTTCATATAAGCAACATGAATTTAATGCTTTATGAACACTGAAAGACTGAATGATTCAACTATATTGAATCATTTACCTGAAGAAAAGCCTGTGTTCTAACTTTTTTATGGCAACTACTGGAAAATAAAATTTTTGCAGACGCAATCTCCCAAAGGAGTAGAATAAAATAATAATACAAAACCAGAGCAAGATTTTTTTTAAACAAAGGCTGAGAAAGGAGAGATAGAATAAAATTGGTGAATGAGATTAAGTAAATTTAGCTCTAATCTCAGTCAGGGTCACCTCTGTAGGGAAACATACTGGCATTGCTCTCTTGGTATAATTATTCTGCTGCAGTTATACTGTTATAAATAACTATGTTTCCAAAGCAACATATCACTATTAATTCAATTGAAACCAAGGATGTAAGGACTACAAGAATCAATTCATAATATCCAGTTGTCTCTGGACACTGAATTACTGTTTTTTTTTTTCCCTTAGGAAAAACATGGAAATAAAAGATGGACATAAATCCAGTAATAATAGGGCAAAATTACTATGATTCTATGATCAGCTTATGCTTAAATCAGTCTACTTTGAAAAGAGAAAGGAAGTCTGGAGCAACTTATTATCTTTGTTGACTTACTGAGAACGTCCAGGAGGCACCAGCTGTTAGGTCTGTCCTCACACGGAGTCCCCCAAGCATCAGCAGGGGTTTGGTGCCCTCTTACGTTGGGTACAGGCAATTTGAGTGACTGCAAACACACTTCTGGCTGAGGGATCGCTTGAGAAGGCTTCTCGAGATACAAATTGTTAAGAAAGTAAGTGCTAACTGAGATAAGTGACTAGTGAATGCTTCAAAAAGGTCAATAACCTCTGTAAGGCAGCGAACTTACCCACAGAGGCGGTGAACTCCCAGCAACAAACAGACCCACGAACATACTTTTGTACCCTCCCCTTCAGCTTTTATTGAGGTGCTCAGCCTCACTGACCTGATCTTGCATAGCACAAACCTGACTTAGGCTTCTTCTGTTTTGGCCAAATATTGTTAATAAATTTCTGACTGTGAGAACACGCACACAAAAAAGGCTGTTGAGCATCACAAAACAATCCTGAATAATGGGGCACTGTCACAAGTTCCCCAATGAAGTTGTGGATGCCCCATCTCTGGAAGTGCTCAAGGTGTGGTTGGATGATCTGAGCAATCTGATCTAGTGCGAAGTTCCCTGCCTATGGCAGAGGGGTTGGAACCAGATGACCTTGAAGGTCTTTTCCAGCCCAAATCATTCTATGATTCTGTGCAGAGAGAGGACTATGTGACCTGGTCTTTACCTCCTGGAAACACATCCAGTTAACAACCTGGGT